>BPLR01018712.1:0-68576 GCA_021605095.1 Caerostris extrusa
GTCAGAGAAACAGTGTTAAAATAATGTTCTCTAAAAACAATGTTAAAATAATGTTATTCTGAAAATGTTTAAAATACTGTTACCTGAAAAACCATGTTACTTCTGAGAAAACTAAACCAAATTCAATTTAAAATCATACGTATGACCAATATTTTATTATAATTATCATCACTTTGAATTATGTAGACAATTTTCGAACGCTTAAATTTGTAGAAATATTTGCAAGAGAGACACATTTGATGCCAAAATTGATGTTGTTATACTCATCTGTGAAAAACAAGAAGGAACAGGGCAGTTAGAGAAGGTTGAAAAGCCAGAGAGGAATCGAGTGAAGAGATTTTCCTTTCTATGAAGAATTCGTTTTTTTTTTCAGCCTTATTTGTCCTGCGGCATGAGTAACAGTGTTAGCTTTAATGCAAAGGAACAAGGCTAATGAAAATACTCCTGGGTGAAAAAAAATGATGGGAAAATGGGTACTCCTCAGGCATTGCGCGATAGTCTTGCTGTACGGTTGGAATGTTTTATAGTACACAAATTATTTATAAATGTATTTACGTATATGTCTAACATCCGTGTGCCACATAAAAACATCAATACTTTTAAGATAAATTAGTTTCTATAGTATTTGTGAATTTGTTTCGGAATTCATAAATTTAAGCTAAAATAATTAGTTTCAGATTTTATTTAGAAATGCTACAAACGAATGTTTAGAATGAGTTCTTTACCATTTTTGTCGCAGTTTCATATTGTACTAGCTGTTTTGAAATTCAGAATGTCTTTATTTTAATTATTTGTAGGCAGTTTATTTCGTTATTTTGTGTATGAAAAAATGTACTGCTTTGCCAGTACATTCTTCAGATACGTTCTAATACAATAACAGTGTAATAATAACAGTACAATAATTCTAGTAATAACAGTGTAAATCAGTTGAAAGTATGTATGCATATATACATACATACATATATATACATATATATATATATATAGAGGGCATGATGGTTCTAGTGACTAGCGCTCTGGCGCTCGGTACAATGGGTGTGTCCCGTTTCCAACATTCCAGATCCACTGTGTCAAGAGTGTGTGCCGAGAGGCGACATTTCAGGCATAACATCCCACCATGGACAGCGCAGTGGTGACCGCCTGCACTTAACGACCGAGACCGGCGACGTCTCCGGAAGAGTCGTAAATTCTACTGACAAACGACATCGCTTGCAGCGACTCTCGTGGGCACGTGAGCATATCGGTTGGTCCCTAGATGAATGGAAAACCGTGGCCTGGTCCGATGAGTCACGATTTCAATTGGTAGAGCTGATGGTAGGGTTCGGAGTGTGGCGCAGACCCCACGAAGCCATGGACCCAAACTGTCAGCAAGGCACTGTTCAAGCTGGTGGTGGCTCCGTAATGGTGTGGGCTGTTTTTCATGGCATGGACTTGGTCCTCTGGTGCGACTGGACCGAACATTGACTGGAAATGCTCATGTTCAGCTACTTGGAGATCACTTGCAGCCATTCATAGACTTCATGTACCCAAACAACGATGGGATTTTTGCGGATGACAACGCGCCATGTCACCGGTCCACAACTGTTCGCGATTGGTTTGAGGAACATTCTGGACAATTCAACGAATGATTCTGGCCACCTAGATCGCCCGACATGAATCCCATCGAGCATTTATGGGACATCATCGAGAGGTCTGTTCGTGCCCAAAATCCTGCACCATCAACGCTTTCAATTATGGACGTCTATCGAGACAGCATGGCTCAATATTCCTGCAGAAGACTTCCAACGACTTGTTGAGTCCATGCCACGTCGAGTTGCTGCACTTCGCCGGCGAAAGGAGGGCCGACACGATATTAAGAGGTATCCCATGACTTTTGTCACTTCAGTGTATATATATATATATATATATATGTGTGTGTTATTTATATGCAGAATTATGATTGCATAACGAATACAAAATTTCTAAATATTGGAAGAAACAAAAATTAATAATGTTTTTATTTGATTTTAGGAATTTTTTAAATAATTAAATAGTTAAAAAATTTAATCAGTTATAAAGCTATTATTGCTTTTGTGATCGTATTCATTTTTTTTTTTTTTGCCCATATTTGATTTGAAATCACGTAGTTTATGTTTAAAAATCCAGCGTTTTTTTTTTATTCAAGTCCAAATTCGAAATTTTAATTTACTTTTTTGTTTTGAAAAATTACTAAATAATTTTTAATATATACCGAAGCTCAGCGACGTTGAACCCCATCTATCATAGTCTGAACATGTTATCATAGTCGTCCAGTTTAATCCTGAAACATTTCTGAAAACGTTTTATGGTTACAAATCATAAATGAAAAGAAACAATATTTTAAGGTAATAAAAAAAAATGCACCCCTTGGCTTGTTGAGACACTTTAAAGAGAGACCGATGATAGGTGCTTGTTTTTATGGATTGAACATCTATTATTTGACAAACATTGCTCGAAACTATCGGAAATCTTTGCAAATTTTTTCCGTTTGTGAATATCATGATATATATTTTATTTGAGAAGGAATATACTTATAGCTATCCATAACGTCGTCATCACAAGGTCATTGTACAAAGCTCACATATGACGCATGCCTCCATATGAATGATGGTCATTTTGAGCACCATGCTATGTAAACACCATATTATATGCAATTACAATTGCTTTCGTTTCTACTTAAAACTCATTTTTCCATGCAGATAGAATGTAATATTAAAATTTTTCTCTTTACACTTTTCTCATAACTATACATCTTATAAGCAAGGTTCCTTAAGCAAATTTTGTGTACGTTAAGCGAAGATTCTGACACTGCACAGATTATGCAATATTATATAATAACGTTTTTCAATTCCAGTTATGAAAATTAAAAAAAAAAAAAAAGATCAGAATTGGAGAGAAATACAAATGAGGCTAGTAAAAGTTTTTGTAAATAGTATCTTAAGTATACACTTATTAATCAAATGAAGCTTAATATAAAAACATATACTCCAATACAAAAATAAAATTACAATTTTGTTTTTATGATTGTTTACAAATAGTTTTCTCAAAATTTTATCTAAACCATAAATTCTTTTATAGGAAAGGTTTTTAACGTGAATTTATTTTAAATATGCATCTTTTGCAATCTTTTAGAAATAATCTATGTTAAATGTATTTTTAAAAAGCTATTCATAAAATAAATCGATTTTTTATGATAAATTTTTTCAGTAATAAAAGTAAATATTAGCTACTATGTGTGAATTATTATATTTTCATTTTTGTGTCATGCTTATTTTTTAAATATCATTTCTATATTTAAATACATATATTTATAGAATAAAATCTTATTAACACACACAAAAAAACCCGTTTATTTTTGTTAAATTAACTCATTTGAATTTTAAGAATTGTTTACTTCATTAACTTAAATCCTTTTGATTTTTTTAAATCAACAATACTATTATCAAATCCGATCAAAGAATTTTGCCATTTCTAAAGAAAAACCCAAAGATAATTCGTTATTTCTTAATCAATAATGGATTCCAAAAATAAGCCATGACAACTTGCGTCAGTTATAGAGAAAATTTTTAACAAAAGTTATTCTTGATTCAGCAATCAATTATGCACTGCTGGAAACATCTTCTTTTACGTCTCAAGGTATTTTTAAAACTTTCTCGAGTACAGTCCACAGAGAAAAACGTTCTAAATAGCGAGGAGAAAGGCTCAACAAACATATTTTGGAAAATGGCGCTAGACAGATTTGCAAAAGCACAGTCGTAAATTCTCTTTTGTAAATACGAGATATTCCGAGGGTATTTTTATTCCATCAAGTGATATGTTTCCGGAAAATAAGTCTTGAAGGATGAATATTTCCATAATTTATTTTATTACGAACACATCTATATATATTTAGTATCAACTGAAATAGAATTTCTCCGGAATATTCTAAATTTCCATGTTTCTAGTTCTGATACCGAATAAATATACACGATAGAAAATAAATTAGAATAGTCGTAAAACATTTTTATCCTGATCGGAAGTAATGTATTCTGGTTGAGTGCGTTCCAATTTTATAAATGTTTGTAGTTGAGTTCTTCTCTATTCCAATGTTATTGTGTTACTCTGAAAAATGTTAACAATGTTAATCTGAAAACAATGTTAAGAATATTATTCTGAAAAACAACATTAAAACAATGAAAAATTATTTAAAAACAATGTTACTCTGAAAACAATGAACAATGAAATTCAATTTAAAATTAAACGTGTGATCAAATATTTTATTGTAATTATTATCACTTTGCCTTTAAGTAGAGAAATTTAAATCGCTTACATTGGTAGAAATACTTAGTAAGAAAGACAAATTTGATGTAAAAATCCTTGCTGTTATCTGTTATTCTCATCTTCGGAAAACAAAAAGAACTGGACAGTTAGAAAAGGTTGGAAAAGTAGAGGAATCGGATAAACAGATTTTCCTTTTTGTGGAAGAATTCGTTTTCTGGCTTAGCCTTTACTTGTCCTGTGGCGGGAGTTAACATTGTTACCTTTAATGCAAAGGAAACACGTCTAATGAAAATACTCCTGGGTACAAAAATGATGGGAAAAATTCGGGCATTGTGCGATGTACTTGCTGTAGTGGGTTGGAATATTTTTGTATTACACTGGATTACTTATAGTATATTTCACTAACATCCGTGACATATAAAACATCAATACGTTTTCATAGCGAATGGTACTGACGCCTTCGTGAATTAAACCAGTAAGATAAATTCATTTCAATAGTATTTGTGAATTTGTTTTGAAATGAATATATTTAAGTTAAGATCTTTGTTTAAATAAAATCTTGTTTATCAGATGATACTTAATCACTTCAATACAAAAAAATACAGTTATGTTTTAAAAGTCTGTTTGCAAATAGTTTTTCATAGTTTTATATGAATCATAAACGTTTTTATAGGAAAACTTTTCTTCATAATTGAATTCATTTTAAAAATTAGTTTCTGCGTCTTTTTAAGTAATTGACGGTTAAACCGATTTTGAAAACTCTTCATTAAAATAATTCTAATTGTTATGATAAATTTTTTCATTTTACTATAGACAAGTAAAAGTTTAGCTTAACAAATTGCATTTTCTGGCTTAGCCTTACTTGCTCTGTGTCGAGGTAACATTGTTACTTTTAATGCAAAATAAGCAAAGTCTAATGAAAATACTCCTGGGAAAAAAAATTATGGGAAAAAATATTTCCTCCTCGACATTGTACGATATTCTTGCCGTAGAGTTAGAATGTTTTTATTAGACAAGATTATGTATAAATATATTTACTTATATTTCACTAACATCCATGCCATATTAAATTTCTACAGTTTACATAGCGAAAGCAATTGGCGTCTCCGTGAAATAAATCCGAGTAAGATAAATTAATTTCTATAGTATTTGTGAATATTTTGAACTTAATAAATTTAAGTTAATATCTTTGTTTAAAAATAATCTTGTTAATCAGATGAAGCTTAATGACTTCAATACGAAAAAAAACTTCAATTTTGTTTCACTGTTTGTTTATAAATATTTTCACATAATTTTACCTAAATCATAACCCTTTTCATAGGAAAACTTTTCTTTTAATCTGAATTTATTTTAAATGTTATCTTTGTCTAATAATAATCTTTTATTAGACAAAGTTATTGTACAATAAATATTATCTTTGTCTAATAATATCTTTGTATTAATAATATCTTAATAATACAATCTTTTGAAACAATTGGTCGTTGTATAGATTTTTTAAAAAAACTTCTCATAAAATAATTAGAATTTTTATTATAAATTTTAGTAACTAAAAATTTGTCCTAAAGATAAAAAAAAATGCAAGTTAACTTCTACTTGTAAAAGTTTATTTTTTTTATTTTTGTCATGTTTTTTAAACATACCCCATATTCATTATATCTCATTTATAGAATCGAATCATATTAAAACACACACAAGAACATATTTATTTTTGTTAAAATATCTCATTTGTAGATTTTAAGAATTGTTAACTTCGTTAGCTTAAATCATTTTGATCTTTTTAAATCCACAATCCCGATTATCAGAATTTTGCTATTTCTGGAGAAAAAATCCAAAGAGATAATTCGATTATTTCTTAATCAATAATGGACTCCAAAATGTTCCATGGTGACTTATGTCAGTTATGGAGAAAGTTTTTAACAAAAGTTATTCTTGTTTCAGCAATCAATTATCCACCTTTCTAGAATATTTTTTCTTTTATGTCTCAAGGTATTTTTAGAACCTTCTCAAGTACAATCCGAAGAGAAAACGTTCTAAACAGCGAGCGAAAGGTTCAACAAACATATTTTTGGGAAAATGGCGCTAGACGGGGATTTGCAAAAGCACATGCGTAATTCTCTTTTGTAAATACGAGATATTCCAACGGTATTTTTATTCCATCAAGTGATATGTTTCGGAAAATAAGACTTGAAGGATGAAAATTTCCATAATTTATTTTATTACAAACACATCCATGTATATTTTGGTATCTAACTGAAATATAATTTCTCGGAATATTCTAAATCATATGTTTCTAGTTCTGATGGCTTAAATAAATATACATGATAGAAAATAAATTAGAATAGTCGTAAACATTTTTATCTTGATCGGAAGTAATGTATTATATTGAGTGCGTTGCAATTTAATAAATGCTTGCATAGTTGAATCCTTCTCTATTCCAAGTTTATTGTTGTGAGTAGAGTGTACGATTATATTTGTCGTAGCAAACGACAACATTCCAGTGGCATCGATCGAAAATTTGAATAGACCATTGTGTCTACCCCTATTGGATGCTGACGCAAGTCGTAAATTCTATCAGTTACCATTAGCCAGTGACGCCATTATGAATAATATACATGACAGCTGCAGATGTATTATAACTTTAGTTCTACGGAACTTATATTTATAATACTTAAACTTATGTATGTAAAACAATGTTAAAGCAATGTAATTCTGAAAAAACAATGTTAACGCAATGTTACTCTGAAAAACAATTTTTAAAAACAATGTTACTTTTTAAAAATATGTATGACTCTGAAAAACAATGTTATAACAATGTTACTCTGGAAAAAATTGCATTTACCCTGAAAAGCAATTTTTATAACAATGTTACTCTGAAGTATAATGTTAAAACAATGTTATCCACACCACTGTTACTTTGAAGAAAAACGTTAAAATAATGTTACCTCTTAAAACAATGTTAAGAAAATATTACTCTGAAAAAATGTTAAAAAATGTTACTCTGAAAAAACAATGTTACTCTGAAAACAATGTTATTCTGAAAAACATTGTTAAAACCAGTGTTACTCCTGAAAAGCAATGTTAAAAAATATTCACTGAAAAACAATGTTAAAAAATATTACACTAAAAAACTTTATAAAAAATGAGCTGAAAATTATAGCAGTATGACCTGATATTTTATTATAATTATTATCACTTTGCCTTGAGTAGAGAATTTTCAAACGCTAAATTTGTAGAAGTACTGTAAGAGACATATTTGATGTAAAAATTCTTACTGTTATTTTATTCTTTTTTAAACAAGAAGGAACAGGACAGTCAAAGAAGGTTGGTAAATAGAGGAATCGAGTAAACAGATTTTCCTTTTTAGGACGAATTCGTTTTTCTGGCTTAGCCTAACTTGTTCTTGCGGCGTGAGTAACATTGTTAACTTTAATGCAAAAGGAACAAGACTAATAAACTGACTTCCTTGAAAAAAATAAATGATGAGAAAATGTGTCCTTCTGGCATTGTGAGATGTACTTGCTGTACTGTTGTAATGTTTTTATTACATAGGTTTATTTATAAATATATATTTACTTATATATTTCACTAACATCCGTGTTATATAAAACATCAACACTTTTACACAGCAAATGGAAATATTCACCTCAATGAATCAAAACCAAGAAAGATAAATTAATTTCAATACTATTTTGGTGAATTTGATCTTTGTTTAAAATAATCTTGTTTTCTTTAACTGAAATACAATTTTAAAAGTTTGCAATTAGCAATAAGCAATAAGCAAAAAAGCAAATAGTTTTCTCGTAATTTTATCTAAAATTGACTTTTTATAAAGATTTTTTAAAAAATTTATTTTTAAAAATTAGTTACTCATCTTAATTTTTATATATAAATTTTCAGAATCATATTCACTAAAGACATTAAGTAAAAAGATTAGCTTATCATTTCAATTGTTAAATTTATTATTAAATCCTTTCATCTTTTTTGATAATTATGCCATTTTTAGGAAAACCCAAAGATAATTCGATTATTTTTTAATCAATAATTATTATATCTTATTGTTCATAGAAATTTAAAACAAAAGTTATTCTTGATTCAGCAATCAGTACACTACTGGAAAACATGTCTCAAAGGTATTTTTTAGAACTTTCTCAGACTCAGACCAGGAGAAATGTTCAGAGCATCTCAAAAAACATATTTTTTGTAAAATACGTAAGATATTCCGAAGGTATTTTTTATTAAATCAAGTGACATGTTTCTGGAAAATAAGACTTGAAGGATGAATATTTCATAATTTATTTTATTACGAACACATCCATGTATATTTATTATCTCACTGAAATTGAATTTCTCGGAAAATTCTAAATCGCCATGTTTCAAGTTCTGATGCCGAATAAATATACATGATAGAAAATAAATTAGTATAGTCGTAAAACATTTTTATCCTGATCGAAAGTAATGTATTCTAGTTGAGTGCGTTGCAATTTTATAAATGTTTGTAGTTGAGTTCTTCTCTATTCGAAGGTTATTGTCATCAGTAGAGTGTACAACTACATTTGTCGTAGCAACTGACAACATTTCAGGAGTGGCATCGATCCGAAAATTTGAGTAGACCATTGTGTCTATTCTTCTGCTGACGCAAGTCTTAAATTTTAAGTTACCGTTAGTCCGTGGCACCTATTATTAATATACATGGCAGCCCCCAGATGTATTATAACTTCAGTTAAAGAACTTATATTTATAATACCAAAACTTATATGCATATAAAACAATGCTAAAAAGCAATATTACTCTGAAAAACAATTTTAAATAATGTTACTCTGAAAAACAGTTTTTAAAATAATATAACTTTAATAAAACACAATGTTACTCTGAAAGCCATGCTACTTATGCCATTGTTACTCTAACGAACAATGTTACTCTGAAAAAAAAAATATTTCTCTGAAAATAAATGCTGAAACACTTTGTTACCGTGAAAAACAATGTTAAAATAATGCTACTTTGAAACATTGTTAAATCAATATTACTCTGAAAAACAATGTTAAATCAATGTTATTTTGAACAACAAAGTTAAATTAATGTTATTCTGAAACACATTGTTAAAACAATTTTTTAACATGTCGAAAAAAAAACAATAAACTAGGTTAAGACAATGTTGTTCTGTAAAACAATGTTAAAACAATGCTGTTCTGAAACACAATGTTGTTAAAACAGCGTTTAACATGTCTAAGAAAAAAATAAATATGTTAAAACAATGTTATTCTGAAACACAATGTTAAAACAATCTTACTCTGAGAAAACAAAATATTAAAATAATGTTACCCTGGAAACCACGTTAAAACAATGAACAAATAAAGTTCAATTTAAAATTAAACGTATGACCAAATATTTTATTACAATTATCCTCACTTTGCCTTAATTAAGAAATTAAAAAACTTTTTAAGTTTGTAGACATTCTTAGTAGAGAGGCAAATTTTCTGTCAAAATCGTTGCTGTTATCTCTTATTTTCATCTATAAATAACGTAGAGGAACTGGACAGTTAGAGAAGTTAGGAAAAGTAGAAGAATTGAGTAAGCAGATTTTCCTTTTTAGGAAAAATTGGATTTTCTGGGTTCACTATTTGTAATGTGGCGTGAGCAACATTGTTACCTTTAATGCAAAGGAACGGTCTAATGAAAAAATAGTCATGGGTAAAAAAAATAATGACGGGAAAAATGGGTCCTCCTCAGGCTTATACTTGCTGTTGCGTTGGAATATTTTTACGTACACAAGGATTTTTTATAACATCAACATTCGCGGCATATAAAACATCAATACTTTTACATAGTGAATGGGTATAGACACCTTATTGTATTAAGTCTGATTAATATAAATTGAGTTTAATAGTATCTGAGAATTTCTTTTGAAATTAATAAATTTAAGATAAAATCATTGTTTAAATATAATCTTGTTAATAAGATGAAGCTTAATTACTTCAATACGAAGAATAAAATTTTTTTTTTTTTAAGTTTGTTTATAAATAATTTTCTCGTAATTTCATCTAAATCATGAACTTCTTTTACAGGAAAACTTTCTTTTATACTGTAATTATTTAATTAGTTATTGGAATCTTTTCAAATAATTAGTGGTTAAATAGATTTAAAAAAAAATTCACATAAAATAATTCAATTTTTAATATAAATTTTCATTTATAAAAACAAGTGAAAGGTTAGCTTTTATTTATAATTTAATATTTCTTCATTTTTGTGTCATGCGTTTTTGAATATTTTTATATTTACTCTATTCATTTATTGAAGAAATCTTTAGAATAAAAAACACACTAAAAAAACATTAATTTTTTTTTTTTTTTGTTAAAATAACTCACTAGAATTTTAAGAATTGTAACTTCATTAACCTAAAACATTTTGATTTTTAAATCAACAAACCTATTATTAAAAAGTTTGCCATTTCTCGAGAAAAACCAAAGATAATTCGATTATTTCTTAATCAATAAGGGTCTCAAAAATATTCCATTGAAACTTGTGTCTGTTATAAGAAAGTTTTTAACAGAAGTTATTCTTTATTCAGTAATCAATTATGCACTCCTAGAATATTTTCTTTTTATATTTCAAGGTATTTTAGAACTTTCTCAAGTACAGTCCGGAGAAAACGTTCTAAACAGCGAGAAAAGGCTCAACAAACATATTTTGAAAATGGCGCTAGACAGGGGATTTGCAAAAGCACATGCGTATTTCTCTTTTGTAAATGCGAGATATTCCGACGGTATTTTTATTCCATCAAGCGATACGTTTCGGAAAATAAGACTTGAAGGATGGATATTTCCATAATTCATTTTATTACGAACACATCCATGTACATATTTAGTATCTAACTGTAGTCTAGTTTGTAGTTCTGATGCCGAATAAATATACATGATAGAAATAAGTAGAATAGTCGTAAAACATTTTTATCCTGATCGAAAGTAATGTATTCTAGTTGAGTGCGTTGCAATTTATAAATGTTTGTAGTTGAGCTCTTCTCTATTCGCAGGTTGTGTCATCAGTAGAGTATTCAACTACATTTGTCGTAGCAACTGACAACGTTTCGGTGGCATCGATCGAAAATTTGAGTAGACCATTGTGTCTATCTACTGCTGTCGCAAGTCGTAAATTCTAAGTTACCATTAGCCAGTGACGCCATTATGAAAATATACATACCAGCTGCTGATGTTTTATAACTTCAATTCTGCAGAACTTATATTTATAATACTAAACTTATATTTATTATACAATGGAAAAACAATGTTAAAATATTGTTCTTCTGAAAGACAATATTTCTCATGCCATTATTACTTTGTAAAACAATATTAAAATAATGTTATTCTGAAAAACAATATTAAAATAATGTTATTCTGAAAAACAATATTAAAATAATGTTATTCTGAAAAACAATATTAAAATAATGTTATTCTGAAAAACAATATTAAAATAATGTTATTCTGAAAAACAATATTAAAATAATGTTATTCTGAAAAACAATGTTAAAATAATGTTATTCTGAAAAACATTGTTAAAAATACTATTATTTTGATAAACAACGTTAAAATAATTTTATTCTGAAAAATATTGTTAAAACAATGTTACTCTGAAAAATAATGATGAAACAATGTTACTCACTTAACTGTTACTCTGAAAAATAATGTTACACGGAAAAAACATTTTAAAAATAATGTTAGCACAGAAGAAACCTTTATAAAATTCTGATTAAAATTATGCTTAATACGACCAATAATATTAGTACAATCAAATATTTCATTATAATTGTCCTATATAGAGAATTTTCAAAAGGCTTACATTTGTAGAAATACTTAGTAAAAAGACAAATTTGATGTACAAATCTTTACTGTTATCTCTTTTTCTCATCTTTGGAAAACAAGAAGGAATTGGATAGTTAGAAAAGGTTGAAAAAAGAAGAGAAATCGGATAAAAAAGATTTTCCTTTTGGGAGGAATTGGATTTTCTGGTTTAGCCTTGTCCCGTCCGGCGTGAATAACATTGTTACCTTCAATGCAAAGGCACAAGTCTTATCTAAATACTCCTGGGTAAAAAAAAAATTATGGGAGAAATTGGTCCTTCTCGGTCATTGTGCGATATTCTTGCTGTAATGTTGGAATGTTTTTATTAGACAGGATTATTTATAATATATTTATGTATATTTCACTAATATTTGCGGCATATAAAACTTCAATACATTTACATAACGAATGGTAATTGACGCTTTAGTCAATTAAATGAGTAAGATAAATTGATTTCTATAATATTTATGAATTTGTTTTGAAATTAATAAATTTAAGTTAAGATTTTTGTTTAAATATAATCTTGTTAATCAGATGAAGCTTATTTACTTCAATACAAATAAAATACAATTGTGTTTTAATGTTTGTTTACAAATAGTTTTCTCATAATTTTATCTGAATCATAAACTCTTTTCATAATAAGATTTTTTAACACTGAATTTATTTTAAAAAATTAGTTACTACAAATCTTTTAAAAATAATTTATCTTTAAACCGATTTAAAAAAAAACTTCTCATAAAATCGTTCGAAGTTTTATTATAAATTTTCAGTTACTAACAACAAGTAACACGCTAGCTTCTATTTATAATTTTTTATTTCTACATATTGTGTCATGCTTTTATAAATATATTTCTTATATTTCCTACAACTATTTATAGAATCGAATCATATTAACACACAAAAAAAACGTTACTTTTCGTTAAGATAATTCATTTGAATTTTAAGTGTTGTTAACTTCATTAGCTTAAATCTTTTGACCTTTTTAAATCAACAATCCGATTATCAAATTTTGCTATTTCTGGAGAAAAACCAAAGATGATTCGATTATTTCTGCATAATTGATTGCTGAATCAAGAATAACTTCGTTAAAAACTTTCTTTAGAACCGACACAAGTAATAATAGAACATTTTGGTTTCCATTAAAAATGTTCTATTATTACTTGTGTCGGTTCGAAAGAAAGTTTTTAACGAAGTTATTCTTGATTCAGCAATCAATTATGCAGTCCTGGAATATTTTCTTTTATGTCTCAAGGTATTTTTAGAACCTTCTCAAGTGCAGTCCGAAGAGAAAACGTTCTAAGCAGCGAGAGAAAGGCGCAACAAACATATTTTGGAAAATGGCGCTAGACAGGGATTTCAAAAGCACAGGCGTAATTCCCTTTTGTAAATACGATATTCCGACGGTATTTTTATTCCATAAAGCGATATGTTTCGGAAAATAAGACTTGAAGGATGAATATTTCCATAATTTATTTTTTATTACAAACACATCCATGTATATTTAGTATCTAACTGAAATAGAATTTCTCGGAATATTCTAAATCGCCATGTTTTTGTACTGATGCCGAATAAATATACATGATAGAAAATAAATTAGAATTGTCGTAAAACATTTTTATCCTGATCGGAAGTAATGTATTCTAGTTGAGTGCGTTGCAATTTTATAAATGTTTGTAGTTGGGTTCTTCTCTATTCCATTGTTATTCTTGTCAGTAGAGTGTACAACTACATTTGTCGTAGCAACTGACAACATTCCGGTGGCATCGATCGAAAATTTGAATAGACCATTGTGTCTATCTGCTGCTGACGCAAGTCGTAAATTCTAAGTTACTATTAGCCAGTGACACTATTATGAATAATATACATGGCAGCTCCAGATGTATTATAACCTCAGTACTGCTGAACTTATATTTATAATACCTAAACTTATATATATATATAACAATGTTACTCAGAAAAACAATATTAAAGCAATGTTACTTTGAAGATCAATGCTAAAGCAATGTTACTTTGGAAAACAAAAAACAATGTTACTCTAAAAAGCAATGTTAAAAAACAATATTACTCTGAAAAGCAATGTTAAAAACCAACTTACTCTGAATAATTTATAAAATTCAATTTAATATTATACGTGTGAGTAAATATAATTATCACTTTGCATTAACTAAATGATTTTCAAACGTAAGTTTGTGAAAAATATTTAGTAAATGAGATTTAGATGAATCGTTACTGTTATCTCTTATTCTCATTGTTGCATAACATGAAATAGAATTTCTCAGAATATTCTTAATCGCCATGTTTCTTGTACTGATGCAGATTAAATATGCATGATAGAAAATAAATTAGAATACCCATACAAAATTTGTTATTCAGATCGAAAGTAATGCATTCTAGTTGAGTGCGTTGCAATTTTATAAAATGTTTGTAGTTGGTTCTTCTCTATTCAAGGTTATTGTTGTCCGTAGAGTATACAACTACATTTGTCGTAGCAACTGACAACATTTCGGTGGCATCGATCGGAAATTTGAATAGACCATTGTGTCTGCCTCTATCTGCTACTGACGCAAGTCGTAAATTCTAAGTTACCATTATCCGGTGACACCATTATGAATAATACACATGGCAGCTGCAGGTGCATTATAACTTCAATTCTACAGAACTTATATTTATATTACCTAAAAAGCCTAAGAAATGATCTTTCTAAATTCTGATTAAATTATATGTATTAGAAATAATGTTACATTAGTATAATTTTAAAATTATTACTAATGTAACATTAATTATTTGGATTATCAGATTAATTAATCTACTGTTACATTTTATTTTAATTTTATATAAGGTAGATTAAAAAAGAATAACTTTTTGGATTCAATATAAAATATTTGGTTACATTTAATTTAGACCCGTTTTATTAAAAATTAAATCTTATGAAATTTAAGGCAATTATAATCAATGTGAATTATTTATAAATCTTACTATGAAAACTGAATCCACTGGTTTTTTAAGAAGAAGTTTTATTATCAGGCATATAAATCAAATACTTAAATAATATTTAATACTTAAATAATATATAAATAAATAATATTTTCTTCTGAAAGTTAGTATTTATATAATGAAATTGTTTACGTTGTATATTTATTGACTATTTTGTTATTAAATTAACATTTTTAACTATGCATTTGTCTTGTATGTTATTTTAGTTAAAATATTATCTAACATACAAGTCTTCTAACTTCCTGAATATTAACGTTAAGCACACAAAAACAAAATATTAGACCTCGTCAAAAATTTAAAAAAAAAAAAAAAATGAGCTGTTTTACCTTAAAACCAAATTAAATTTTCATATTCTGTCAAAAAAAAAATTTGTTTTTCTGCCAAAACCTTTTTTTTTGCGGGGTAGGAGGAATATAAAGAATCAAAATCATAAAGAACGTTTCTAATGAACATGGATGAAAATTAAGCAATATAATGAACTGTAAACAGCAATTAGTGATTCAACTTTGATCTATATTTCATTTTAAAATACTACAACAATCGACTTAGTTAAAAATCTTTTAATTTTATTTTTTACAATTATGGATATTTTATTCATTTATTGAATATTTTTTATATTTTAAACTGATAATTAAAATTTTTCTTTACTTCATCATCTTTCAAAAATTTCATGAAAAGTTTATGCAAATACTTTTGTTCGTTAATGACTTTAATTTATGGTAATATTTTTTGACAGCTAATTAATGTTCATTATAATTATTTTTCAATAATAACTTTTAAATAGGACTCATTTAATTTTTTTGCGATATAACATTATTTTACATTAATTTATACCTTGAGTTTATTTTCCACGGATAATAAAACCGAAGATTTTTGTTCCAAGTTTCTAATTTAAACCATAAAGAGAGAAGTCCTTTAAATTTTTTTTTTTAATTTTTATATTTTGAAAATGATGATAGATATAACTCTGATATCTCTACGTGAAGCTCCCAAATTGTTTCAATTCAATTTGTTATTTTGTGCTAGTCAAAATTAAAATACACTGAAGTGACAAAAGTCATGGGATACCTCTTAATCTCGTGTCGGCTCTCTCGCTTTCGCCCGTCGAAGTGCAGCAACTCGACGTGGCATGGACTCAACAAGTCGTTGGAAGTCTTCTGCAGGAATATTGAGCCATGCTGTCTCGATAGACGTCCATAATTGTGAAAGAGTTGATGGTGCAGGATTTTGGGCACGAATGACCTCTCGATGATGTCCCATAAATGCTCGATGGCATTCATGTCGGGCGATCTAGGTGGCCAGATCATTCGTTGGAGTTGTCCTTGAATGTTCTTCAAACCAATCGCGAACAGTTGTGGCCCGGTGACAGGGCGCATTGTTATCCATAAAAATCCCATCGTTGTTTTGGGTACATGAAGTCCATGAATGGCTGCAAGTGATCTCCAAGTAGCTGAACATAAGCATTTCCAGTCAATGTTTGGCCCAGTCGTACCAGAGGACCAAGTCCATGCCATGAAAAAAACAGCCCACACCATTACGGAGCCACCACCAGCTTGAACAGTGCCTTGCTGACAGTTTGGGTCCATGGCTTCGTGGGGTCTGCGCTACACCTCGAACCCTACCATCAGCTCTTACCAACTGAAATCGTGACTCATCGGACCAGGCCACGGTTTTCCATTCATCTAGGGACCAACCGATATGCTCACGTGCCCACGAGAGTCGCTGCAAGCGATGTCGTTCTGTCAGTAAAGGCACTCGAGTCGGTCTTCTGCTGGAATAGCCCAAGAAAGCCAAATTTCTCCGCACAATTCTAACAGACAAGTCCTTGTACGTCACATTGATTTCTGCGGTTATTTGACGCAGTGTTGCTTGTCTGTTAGAATTTACGACTCTTTGCAGACGTCGCCGGTCTCGGTCGTTAAGTGCAGGCGGTCGACCACTGCGCTGTCCATGGTGGGATGTTATGCCTGAAATGTCATACTCTCGGCACACTCTTGACACGGTGGATCTGGGAATGTTGAATTCCCTAACGATTTAACGATTTCCGAAATGGAATGACCCATGCGCCTAGCTCCAACTAACATTCCGCGTTCAAAGTCTGTTAATTCCCGTCGTGCGGTCATCATCACGTCAAAACCTCTTCACATGAATAACTTGAACAGAAATGAAAGCTCTCGAAAGCACTGCGCATTTATACCTGTTCTACGCGATGCTACTGCCATCTGAAAATTTGCATATTGCTATCCCATGACTTTTGTCACTTCAGTGTATGTTATTTCTTATCCCATTTAGTTGGCAGCAACCTCTAGGTCAAGTCCAAGTATCCGTATAATCTCATAGAAATAAGGAAGGGGGCAGCTTTTTGTGATGGAGCACCCGCATGTAGAAGTCTGAATTGTCTGTGTAATACTGACTTTTTATAGGTTAGGGTTGTCAACCCAACGCTCTACAGTCATATTAAACGGGGATCTACGATGATATGGGTGAGATGTCTGATTGGCCTCTGTGGCACTCTACGATCATAGGAGACCGATACATATGTTTTATTCCAAACCGCTACAAACAACCATGAAACTGCCGGGATTCGAACCCGAAACCTGTGGCACCAAACGCAAGATCCTTAATCACTCGGCCATCAGGCCCAACATCATTATCACAATTTGTAAGAATTTCACCACGAGAGGGCATATAGTGTTCACACTCTGCGTTTCCATATGCCTAACAAAGATGTATACTTTTATTCAGCTTACTTGATTCTTGATTCGAACTGCTGTTGTTGTTATATTTCCGGCTACTTTACGACCTAATGGCCAACTGGCCTTTGGTACCTCCGTCTTCAAGTTCGTTGGCGTTGGCATGGTGGCATGTTTGTTAATGTTTCGGAATCAGCTTTGTTAGCGTTTCGGAATCCTATTCGTTAAACTTTAAATCAAGGTCTAATTAGCCTAAATGTGCAAAAAAAAAAAAAAAAAAAAATGACAGTAGAGCAGCAAAGCGACTGACAGGTGGGCTGAAAGGTTCGTAGGCTGACACATAGATGGCGCTACTAGTATTAAATCCATATGATTTTTAGTTAGCCCTAACCTTCAAAAGACACGTTCCCATTTTCTCTAAATTATTCTGATAATTAAAATGTTTAGAAGCAAATATTTATGCTAATTACTCACACAATAAAAGCTGGGAGCTCATAAATAATAATGATTAATTACATGTGTTTAAATTTCGTCGGTTATTAACAAAGCGAGAGTAGTACATGCAATTTTAAAGTTATTCTTTAAAGAAAAAGATGAAATTGGGCTTTAATAGAAATTTCTGCCTTTCTAAAGTATTATGTGGCAGCTCTATTTTGTATAAAATGTTTCAAAATTTAAGAATTTTTAAAAAGGAGGAAACTTTTCGTTAATGAAGATTTCTCATTCCGTATATCTAAATGAATCAAGGTACAATGAAAACGATTGTGTTATTTATAAACATAATTAACATTTTCATAATAATTTATATTAAAATTTATATTGAAAATACAATAATATTTGTTCCCCATTTAAAATTTTCGGGGAGAAAATGTATTTACGTTAACTTACGTTTCCTTGATACGTTGGCTGTATCTTTCTAATAAAATCGTTACAATGGCGATCCTTTATATTTATGCTGTCACCTTCTCTTATTACATTTTTATAAGATTTTAAGCAAGATTGATGCATTTCTGTAATTATTTGATAAAGTTAAAGCTATTTATATAAAGATTTACAAAGAAAAGTAGCACTTTTGTTTGTCTTCTGAGAATATAGTGCAATATTTTTTTTTCTCACTAGAAGAGTTTTGGCATTTCATTCCCAGGAGAGAGGAATGTATATTATTTTAATAACACATCATTCAAATTTGACAGCAGATAAGCAATATTGTGGGTAGTTATAGCATGAAAGTAGTGCTTTGTACTACCTGTCGCTCAAATCTGACAGCAGATATTCGATATCATAGATAAAGAGACTCCTGAAATTAGCGTTTGTCTGCGGGAAATTGTAATTATTTCGCCATTATTCTTAATAAATGGTGACAAAGATTACAGCAATGTCCCTTGTATAGTTTTGTCATGTTAAATGTATGGTAAAGACATAACCTATTATCGTAATTTTTTTAATTCATTTTTAATTTTAATTTTTTTTTTTTTACTTGCTTACAGCAAATCATAATCAATCCTTTTAATAAACCTCTTTAAAAAAATCCTATTTTCACAAAAAAAAAAAAAAAAAATATTACGATAATTAAAATGTTTAAAAGCAAATATTTATGCTAATTTCTCACACAATAAAATCTAGTAGCTCATAAATAATAATGATTAATTACACGTGCTAAATTTCGTTGGTTATTAACAAAGCGAGAGTAGCACATGCAATTTTAAAAGTATTCTTTAAAGAAAAAGATTAAATTGTGCTTTAATAGGAATTTCCACTTTTGTAAAATATTTTGTGGCACGTGCAGCTCAAGATGTATTGAATTTAAATTTTTGTATAAAATTGTATAAAATGTTTCAAAATTTGGGAATTATTGGAAAGGTGGAAAAGTTTAGTTAATGAACTTTTCACATTTCGTATATCTAAATGAATCAAGGTACTATGAAAGTGATTTCTTTGTGTTATTTATAATCATAATTAACATTTTCATATTAATTTATGAATAATTAATATTGAACAGAAACAGTAATTAAAGTCCCACTATTAAAATTTTTAGGTGGGAAATTATATGCATGCTAATTTATAATTATACGGCAACCATCTTTCTAATAAAATGGTTTCAATTTTCGATAATATTTAAAGGCTGTCATTCTCTCTTATCCCATTCTTATAAGATTTTAGACCGTTGCATTTCCATCAATTTCTTAAAATTAAAGCTATTTATATATAGACTTGAAAAGAAAGGTAGATATTAATACTTTTGTTTTCCTTCTGAGAAACTTCTATAGTCTAGGATTTTTCACTCACGATAAGAGTTTTGGCATTTCATTCCCAGGAGTTAAGAATGTATATTTGTTGACAAATACATAATAAACCCATCACTAAAAGTTGACAACAGAAGAGCTAACTAAGATGACCTAAGAACATTAGCCACAAGAATGACCGATTCATCCTTACCTCCGTTGCATCATGGGATCTACAGCAACCCACCGAAATTGTGCAGCGAAGTTTTTTTAATGAACATCTTCAAACATCTAGCGGCCTGGTGGCCAAGTGGCCAGCGCTCTGCCTTTGGTATCCCAGGCTTCAGGTTCGAATCCTGGAGGTGGCATGGATGTTTGTGAGTGGTTCGAATCCACGTTAAACTGTTGTTGGAATTCTTATGCTTTAGTTCGCGCCACGCAGCGTCACGTGGTAGTTTTATAAAAATCGTTTGGAACCGATTCAGAATAGCGCTGTTGCCGTGGAGACGGTCTGTTGGTTGCTGTGGAAACGTGGTTGCCGTAGAGACCAGCTGTTGCTGTGGAAACGAATTGTTTTATTCTAAAAAGAACATTTGTCTTCCAGTTGAGCTTTTGCCTTTGAACTGTTACCATCAACCCTGTATATCTTCGTAAATATTGCTTGTAAATAAATGAAGATTCCATAAATGTTTGTATGGATTGATCAATACTTCTCGAACCATCACAAAGCTGCGGCTAATTAGAAAAATAGAACCACCGATTGAAAGAAACGATAGTTGTAGTGACAACTGTAGGTCCCAGTCTAATTAGCCCAAAGTGGGCAGGAAATGACTGTAGAGCGACGAAGCAAACCAAACCAATCAAAAATCGTTTATGTGGGAAGTTCACAGAGTTCTAAAGTCTAAGCATGAGCCCAACGGTAGAGACATTCTAGCATACAAATCTATCGTGGTTCTCCCCATCATGCAACTTGATGGTCAAGTGGCTAGCGCTCTAGCCTTTGATACCGCAAGCTTCAGCTTCGAATCCTGGCGGTGGCATAGATTTGTGAATGCTTCCCAATCCACGTTGAAATCCAATCAAATTAATCCAAAGAATGCATGAAAAATAACCGTATAACGACATACCGGGCCAAACCAAACTCTTCCCGTCGTAGATATGGAAGCTTGTTAGATAAAATCATCTAATTATTAATTGTATGATTTAGTTACATTGTAAATTTTACAATTTAATATGTATATTGTAGCGGGCTAGACTGATAGTTCTCGTGGGCCGGTTTGGGCACGCAGGTTTGAGGCTTATATACTATATCATCACTTTAATAAGCATCCTTTTAATAGTTTTTTCCAAAATATGTAAAGACAAGTAATATAAAATTTGTTTCTTAAAGCCAATTACTACTTTTTTTTTTACTATATTTCAGAAAAAGTCCTTTACAAATAAAGTTGAAATTTTCCTGGCGCCATCTATTATTAGATACATGCAACCTAAATCTAAAAAAAAACTAAAATCAATTAATTAAATTTAATTAGTGAATTAATATTTGAAAAACTGCATTAACATCCAGTGTCATCCAACTTCAAAAAAAAAAAAAAGGTATTTAAACTTGAGTGAACGAACATAAAGTATTTTATTTTCGATTCAAAATTTGAACAAGATATATATAGCCTGTGTGTGAACTAATAGGAGGAACGGAAAATTGTTTTTATTTTCATGAGCCTGACTCTGATTTTACAGCATTTCATTGTATCTTTTAACACAAAGTCACATATCACGGAATTTTAAACTACCTTACAATCGTTTTATTAAAATTAATCCATATTTTGAAGGAAAAAAAATAGAAAGATACGCAACAAGCATTTAAACCGTTTTTCTTATGCGAAGCAAAAGAAGAAAAAAAAAAGAAACGCAAAAATTGATACTTTTGCAGGGGATGAATAAATAGCTCCTGGGGCTTTGTTTACATTTATCAGGAGCTTTTGGCACCTCAATAAAACAAGCTCGACTTAGAGACGATTTATCATGCTCAGGTTTTTTAAATTTTGTGCCAAGGCTTCGGTAAACAGGGGAAAGCGTTTTTACATAGCAGCTCCGCTATTTTTCTTTGGTAAATAAAAAAGAGAACCCAAGTTTGTATCCAGTTTGGCAGGGCTTTTAATCTCTTGCTGCACTTTAACAATTTTTGGGGTTTTTTTGTGAAAAAGGATTTCAACATAAAACTGTTTTTCCCCGTGTACAAACGCTTCGGAATGAAGATTTGGTTTTTGTTTCTATGTTGATGTGTATCTATGAGTTTTTGCCATTTACTGAATTCGAGCAAAACTGAGTCAAGTTAGACAGTTTTGTGTATTCATATTTTTGAAAAGCGAGTTTGCTTGCGTGTCGGGCTTTTGATCTAAGCGAGTTTAGTTCGAACCCAAGGTTGAAGCGATCCAGCAGATAAGACAAAATTAAAACTTCTTAAAAAGACTAACTAAACTCGACAAGTTATACCTAACTGTAAGCTACCGTAAGTGTCTATGACGGAGGAGATTTGGTTTGGTTTGTCACTCTACTGTCATTTCCTGCACACTTAGGGCTAATTAGACCGGGACCTACAGTTTAACGTCGATTCCGAACCACTAATGAACATCCAGGAATATCCAGCACGGCCAGGATTCAAACCTGAAGAATGTATGAGCATTCCAAGTCAATGCTGATATTTTCCACTAGTATACTTGATTCGCAATTGCAAGTACGTGTCAATGAAAATTATTGCTACATGAATCTCATTAACCATTATTATAATATTTAATTCCACTATGTGAATTACCTATGCATTTATTGCATATTTTAGACAAATCTTGTATCATTAATTACAGTTACTATGTTCAATTTCATTGTGAATGTCTGTTATTATGTTTTTTAATGGATCGTTACATTAAAATTTTTTATTATTTTGTATGATTTAAAATTTACAATGTGATCAATGTACACTGTGATAGACCACATTGTTTGGGCTTGTTGGACGAATTTGGCCCAGGGGCCGTACTTTTCGTTTGGTTTGTCGCTCTACAATCATTTTGTGCACAAGAGGGCTAAATAGACCGACACCTACCGTCTAAAGTGGATTCCGAACTACTAACAAACCTCCATACCACCGCCAGGATTCGAACCTGGAGCGTAGTTTGGTAGTTTGGAGAGCCCTTGTACATACCATCGCTTTAATGAACATCCTTCTATGAGTTTTTTCAAAATCAATAAAAAAAAAGATTTATTTTTATAAGACTTGATCTGATTTTGTTACATTTCTCTGTATATTTCAGCACAAAGTCATATATCACGAAATTTTAAACTACCTTACAATCGTTTTATTAAAATTAATCCATATTTTGAAGGAAAAAATAGAAAGATACGCAAAAAGCATTTAAACCGTTTTTTCTTATACGAAGCAAAAAGAAGAAGAAAAAGAAACGCAAAATTGATACTTTCGCAGTGGATGAGTAAATAGATCCCGGGGCTTTGTTTACATTTATCAGGAGCTCTGGCACCTCAATAAAACAAGCTCGACTCGGAGACGATTTATCATGCTCAGGTTTGCTTAAATTTTGTGTCAAGGCTTTTGGTAAACAGCGGAAATGCGTTTTACGTACCAGCTCTGCTATTTTTCTTTGGTAAAAAAAAATAGAACCAAAATTTGTATCCAGTTTGGCAGGGCTTTTAATCTGTCGCTGAACTGAACAATTTTTTGGTGTTTTTTTTTATGAAAAGGATTTCAACATAAAACGGATTTTCCCCATGTACAAACACTCCGGAAGAGAGATTTGGTTTTGGCTTCTGTGTGCTGCTGCACCCTGTTATTTCTTCATTTAGCATAATGTTTTTTTAAATATCATTTTATTCTTATACATCTATTTATAGGATAAAATCATATTAACACAAACAAAGAAAAACCTTATTAATTTTTTTTTAAGGTAACTCCTTTGAATTTTAAGAATTGTTAACTTCATTAACTTAAATCCTTTTAATCTTTTAAATAAGCAATCCGATTATCAAATTTTGCCATTTCTGCAGACAAACCAACGATAATTCGGTTATTTCTTAATCTATAATGAACTTCAAAATGTTCCATGGAAACTTGCGTCAGTTATAGAGAAAATTTTTAACAAAAAAGTTATTCTTGATTCAGCAATCAATTATGCACTAGTGGAATATTTTCTTTATGTCAAGGTATTTTTAGAACCTTCAAGTACAGTCCGAAGAGAAAACGTTCTAAACAGCGAGAGTAAGGCTCAACAAACATATTTAGAAAATGGTGCTAGACCGGGGGATTTGTAAAAAAAACACAGGCGTAATACTTTTTGTAAATACGAGATATTCCGACTGTATTTTTATTCCATCAAGTGATATGTTTCTGGAAAATAAGACTTGAAGGATGAATATTTCCATGATTTATTTTATTACAAACACATCCATGTATATTTAGTATCTAACTGAAATAGAATTTCTCGAATATTCTAAATCGCCATGTGTCTTGTACTGATGTCGAATAAATATACATGATAGAAAATAAATTAGAATACCCATAAAATGGTTTTTATTCAGATCGGAAGTAATGCATTCTAGTTGAGTGCGTTACAATTCTATAAATGTTTATAGTTGAGTTCTTCTCTTTTCCAAGGTTATTGTTGTCAGTAGAGTATACAACTATATTTGTCGTAGCAACTGACAACATTTCGGTGGTATAGATCAAAAATTTGAATAGACCATTGTGTTCATCTGTTGCTGACGCAAGTCTTAAATTCTAAGTGACCTTTAGCCAGTGACACCATTATGAATAATATATATGGTAGCTTCAGATGTATTATAACTTCAGTTCTAACATAACTTAATATTTAGAATACCTAATACTTATGTATAAAAACAATGTTAAAGCAATGTTACTCTGAAAAACAATGTTAAAGTAATGTTACCCTGAAAAACAATATTACTTTGAAAAGCAATGTTAAACAATGTTATTCTGAAAACAATCTTATGCGTGCATTGTTACTCTAAAAAAACAATGATAAAAATGTAACTCTGAAAAAATATTACTCTGAAAAAACAATGTTAAAGCAATATTACTTTGAAACAATATTACTCTTGAAAGCAATTTTGACAGCGTTATTCTGGAAATCAATGTTAAATCAATGTTACACTCTGAAAAACAATGCTAATCGTGCCGTTGTTACTCTAAAAACAATGTTAAAAATGTTACTCTGAAATAAAATATTACTCTGAAAAACAATGTTAAAACAATGTTACTCTGAAAAAGAATTTTTAACGCATTGTTACTCTGAAAAAAAAACTATATAATTCAATTTAAAATTATAATTATTCTTATAATTATCATCACTTTGCCTTAAGTAAAGAATTTTCAAATATAAATTTGTTATATTTAGCAAGAGAGACATATTTTAAGTCAAAACAGCTACGTTATCTTTTCATTCTCATCTTTTAGATAACATGAATAGAATTTCTCAGAATAATCTATTTCATGCTTCTAGTTCTGATGCCGAATAAAAGATATATGATAGAAAATAAATTAATAGTCGTAAAAACCTTTTTATCCTAATTGAAGTAATGTATTCTAGTTGAGTGCGGTGCAATTCTAAAAAATGTTTGTAATTGGGTTCTTCGTTTCTATAAATGTTGCGGTGCAATTCTATAAATGTTCCATGGCGACTTGTGTCAGTTTTTAACAAAAGTTATTCTTGATCCAGCAATCAATTATGCAGTCCTGAATATTTTCTTTTTATGTCTCAAGGTATTTTTAGAACTTTCTCAAGTACAGTCCTCAGAGAAAACGTTCTAAGCAGCGAGAGAAAGGCTCAACAAAACATATTTGGAAAATGGCGCTAGACAGGATTTGTAAAAAGCACAGCCGTAATTCTCTTTTTGTAAATACGAGATATTCCGACGGTATTTTTATTCCATAAAGCGATATGCTTCCGGAAAATAAGACTTGAAGGATGAATATTTCCATTATTTATTTTATTACGAACACTTCCATGTATATTTAGTATCTAACTGAAATAGAATTTTTCGGAATATCTCTAAATCGCCATGTTTTTTGTACTGATGTCGAATAAATATTCATGACAGAAAATACTAGAATACTGAATAAAAATGTTTTTTATTCAGATCGGAAGTAATGTATTCTAGTTGAGTGCGTTACAATTCCATAAATGTTTGTAGTTGAGTTCTTCTTTTTTCCAACGTTATTGTTGTCAGTAGAGTATACAACTATATTTGTCGTAGCAACTGACAACATTTCGGTGGCATAGATCAAAAATTTGAATAGACCATTGTGTCCATCTGCTGCTGACGCAAGTCGTAAATTCTAAGTGACCATTAGCCAGTGACACCATTATGAATAATATATATGGTAGCTTCAGATGTATTATAACTTCAGTTCTAACAGAACTTAATATTTAGAATACCTAATACTTATGTATAAAAACAATGTTAAAGCAATGTTACTCTGAAAAACAATGTTAAAATAATGTTATCCTGAAAACAATATTACTTTGAAAAGCAATGTTAAACAGTGTTATTCTGAAAAACAATCTATGCGTGCATTGTTACTCTAAAAACAATGATAAAAATGTAACTCTGAAAAATATTACTCTGAAAAACAATGTTAAAGCAATATTACTTTGAAAAACAATATTACTCTGGAAAGCAATTTTGAACAGCGTTATTCTGAAAATCAATGTTAAAGCAATGTTACACTCTAAAAAACAATGCTATTCCTGCCATTGTATACTTAAAAACAATGTTAAAAATGTTACCTGAAAACAATGTTAAAACAATGTTACTCTGAAAAAGAATTTTAAAAGCATTGTTACTCTGAAAAACTATATAATTCAATTTAAAATTATACTTATTCTTATAATTATCATCACTTTGCCTTAGGTAAAGAATTTTCAAATATAAATTTGTTATATTTAGCAAAGAGACATATTTTAAGTCAAAATCGTTACATGTTATCTTTCATTCTCATCTTTAGATAACATGAAATAGAATTTCTCAGAATATTTTAAATTGCCATGCTTCTAGTTCTGATGCCGTATAAAAGATATATGATAGAAAAATAAATTAGAATAGTCGTAAAACATTTTTATCCTGATTGGAAGTAATGTATTCGAGGTGAGTGCGTTGCAATTCTATAAATGTTTGTAATTGGGTTCTTCTCTATTTCCAAGGTTATTGTTGTCAGTAGAGTTTACAACTACATTTGTCGTAGCAACTGACAACATTTCGGTGGCATCGATCTAAAATTTGAATAGACCATTGTGTCTGCTTCTATCTGTGCTGCTGACGCAAGTCTTAAATTCTAGTGACCTTTAGCCAGTGACACCATTATGAATAATATACATGCCAGCTCCAGATGTATTATAACTTCAGTTCTACGGAACTTATATTTATCTTGCCTTTATCTTGCCTTATTCAGTAATTGTTAATATTGTTGATATTCATTAATTGTTAATATTATGATTATTCATTTATTTGTATTTTAGTTGATATTCATTAATTGGTAATATTATTGTTATTCTTTATTTGTGGACAACCGCAACAACCTTACGGTGGCCCAAGGCCGTCTGCCTACTGGTAGCTTTCAAGACAGGAGAATTTTTTTACTTCTTTTCGATATGGTGGTCAACCCAACACATTTCAAAAATCATAAAGAACGTTTCTAGTGAACATTGATGAAAATTACGCATTATAATGAACTATAAACACCAATTAATGGTTCAATTTTTATCTAGTTTTTTTTTTAAAATACAACAACAATCGACTTAATTATTAATGTTTTAATTTTTATATAACTATGGATATCTTATTCATTCATTGAATATTTTTTGATATTTTTAAACTGATAATTAAAATTTTTCTTTATTTCATCATCTTTCAAAACTTCATGAAAAGTGTATGAATATTTTGTTTCGTTAATTTTTTTATTTATGATAATCGTTTTTTACAGTTAATGTTCATTATAATTATTTTTCAATAATAACTTTTAAATGGGGGTTCATTTAATCTTTGCGATATAACTTTATTTTACATTAATTTATCGCTAAAGTTTTCTTTTGCATGGATAATAAAACTGGAGATTTTATGTTCAAAGTTTTTAATTTAAACTATAAGTAGAGAAGACCTTTTTTTAAAAATTTTTATATCTTAAAAATGATAGTTATAACTTTCGTATGTCTATCTGAATCTCGCACGTTGTTTCAATTCAATTGCTATTTGGCGCTAATCAAAAATCAAAATATGTTGCTTAACCCATTTGGTCGACAACAACATCGAGACGAAGTCCAAGAACCGGTGTGGTGTCGTGGAAAGAAGGGCGGGGGGGCAGCTTTTTAGCTTTTTTGTGATGGAGCACCCGCAGGTAGAAGTCTGGGTTTGGTTGCATGACGCTGACTTTTATGGAATAGGATTGTCAGCACAATGCTATACAGTCATATGAGATCCCCGACCTAAGGCTTAAAGAAGGATAAGGTTTTCTGAACCGCTGGCGGGGCATTAAGTGGATTCCGAATCATCCGCAAGCATACATACTACCGCTGGGACTCAAAACCCAAATTCTTGTCCCCGAGCGCCAGAGCGCTAGTTTCTTGGCCATCAAGCCCCACAATTTGAAAGAATTTTTATCATGAGATGGCATATGAGTGTTCGCGCTCTACCTTCCCATTACCTAATAAAGATGTATTCTTTTATTCAGCCTACTTGGCAGATTCGAACTATTATTGTTGTTATATTTGCGGGTACTTTGACCTGACATTATTAGCCACAAATTTAACGAATTCAGTGTTACCTACATTGCACCATGAGGGACCTACAACACCCCACCAAAATTGTGCCACTGAAGTTTTGAATGAACATCTTCCTGAGTTGCGTATGTGGGAAGCTAGCAAAGTCCTCATTTTTAACTTGAGCACAATGGTAGGATATTCTAGCATACAAATCTATCGTTCATCTCATCGTCTTGGGACTTGATGACCAATTGGCTAGCACACTTTTGCCTTTTAGTAACACATGCTTCAGGGTTGAATTCTGGCGGTGGTATGGCTGTTTGCAAGAGGTTCAGAATCCAACTTAAACTGAGGTCACGGTTTAATTAGCCCAAAAACGTGCAAAACAATAACCGTAGGGAGACAAACCGAACTAAACTGAATCTACGATGAAAGCTTACTGTTTGACATTGCTTGTCGAGCTTAGAACCCCATGCAGGCCCCAACCATGGGGCCTGCATGGCCGAGTGCCTAGCCTCGGTGCTACAGGTTTCGCGTTAGAGTGCCGGCGATGCCATGGATGTTTGTAGTGGTTCTGAATCCCCCTTTAAACCATAGGTCCCTGTCTAATAGGATCGCAGAGCGTTGTTTTGAGGTTTAGTCAGCCTTCAGCCCTCGTGGTTCTTCTTCGCTAAAAGTGAAAGTGTATATTACCCTCACCCATGGACCAGTCAATTGCTATGGGGTCTTATGGACCTGCGTTCCTGCACCAGCGGGATTAGTAACAACAACAACATAACCAAGCATTCTTAATTCAGAAACTTAACTTTTTATCTGCTGGATCACTTCAACTTGGGTTCGAACTGAACTCGCTTAGATAAAAAGTTCTGCAAGAAAACATGCTCATCATTATCATGATCATCAGTGGCGCGACAGTCCATGGTAGGTCATGACCGTCTTTCTTCTGGCAGATTTGAGTAGACAGTTTTGGTTTGTCACTCTGTTTAACGTGGATTCCGAACCACTAACAAACATTCATGCCACCGCCAGGATTTGAACATGAAGCATGTGGTGCCAAAACGTCAGAGCGCTAGTCACTCGAATATTAGGCCCGTAAAACGTACTCGCTTTTCCAAAACTACAAATACACAAGACTGTCTAACTTCCACTCAGTTTTGCTCAGATTCGGTAAATGGCAAAATCCCCGGGATACACATGCACACAGAAACAAAAACCAAATCTCTCTTCCGGGGTGTTTTTGTACATGAGGAAAATCAGTTTTATGTTGAAATATTTTTCATAAAAACCAAAAGAATTGTTAAAGTGCAGCGACAGATTAAAAGCCCTGCCAAACTGGATACAAACTTGGGTTCTAATTTTTTATTTTCCAAAGAAAAAAATAGCGGAAAGCTGCTATGTAAAAACGTATTCCCCCTGTTTACAAAAGCCTTGACACAAAAATTCAAGCAAACCTGAGCATGATAAATCGTCTCTGGGTCGAGCTTGTTTTATTGAGGTGCCAAGAGCTCCCGATAAATGTAAACAAAGCCCCGGGAGCTATTTATTCATCCACTGCGAAAGTATCAATTTTGCGTTTCTTTTTTTTTTTCTTCTTGCTTCGCATAAGAAAAACGGTTTGCTTAAATGCTTTTCGCTTATCTTTCTATTTTATTTTCCTTCCAAAATAAGGAATAATTGTAATAAAAACGATTTTAAGGTACTCTAAAATTCCGTGATCTATGACGTTGTGTTAAAAGATACAAAGAAATACAACAAAATCATATCAAGTCTTATAAAAATAAATTTTTTTTATAGATTTATGAAAAACTAGTAGAAGGATGTTTATTTAAAGCAATGATATATGTACTAGGTCTCCAAACTACGACCCAGGTTACATGCAAACTAATCGGCTAGAGCTCTGACCAACAAAAACTGCGCTATGACATTGGTACCACAAGCTTTAATTCGAAACCTGGCGGTGACAGGGATGCTTGTTATTGGTTCAGAATCGATGTTAGACTGTTGGTCCCGGTCTAATTAACCTCAAGTGTGCAAAAAATGATCGTACAGCGACAAAAACAAACTGGGCCTTGAAACCACATGTTTCAAGATCGAATCCTGACGGTGGCATCGTTAGTGGTTTGAATCCACGTTGAACTGTAGGTCCCGGTATAATTCAGCTAAAGTGTGCAAAAATAACCATACAGCGACAAACCAAACCAAACTAAATCTCTCCGTCACAAATACGGAAGCTATGATTCGGCATCGCTTGTCGAGTTTAGAACTAAACATTCTTAGTTATGAAACTTAACATATCTGCTGGATAGCTTTAACTTGTGTTCGAACTGAATTCGCTTAGATCGTAAATACAGCACGTAAACAAACTCGTTTTTCAAAAATTGTTTAGCCTGCCCGGATAACTCGCTTAACAAAATTGTCTTGTCTGACTACGTGAAAAAATTGTCTAACTTGTCTCAGTTTTGCTCAGATTCAGTAAACGGCAAAAACTCGGGATATACATGCACACAGAAACCAAAAACCAAATCTTCCTTCCGGAGTGTTTGTACATAGCGAAAATCAGTTTTATGTTGAAAACCTTTTCATAAAAGAACCAAAAATTGTTAAAGTGCAGCGACAGATTAAAAGCCCTGCCAAACTGGATACAAACTTAGGTTCTATTTTTTTTTTATTTTCCGAAGAAAAATAACGGAGCTGATATGTAAAAACGCATATCCTTGTTTACCAAAAGCTTGACACAAAAATTTAAGCAAACCTGAGCATGATAAATCGTCTCTGGGTCGAGCTTGTTTTATTGAGGTGCCAAAAGCTCCTGATAAATGTAAACAAAGCCCCGGGAGCTATTTATTCATCCACTGCGAAAGTATCAATTTTGTGTTTCTTTTTTTTTTTTTTTTTTTTTTTTTTCCTTTCCCTTGTCATAAGAAAACTGTTTAAATGCTTTTCGCGTATCTTTCTATTTTTCTTTCCAAAATATGGATTAATTTCAATAAAAAATGATTGTAAGGTACTTTAAAATTCTGGGATATATGACTGTGTTAAAAGACACAGAGAAATGTTACAAATTCAGTTCAAATCTTATAAAAATAAATATTTTTTTTATAGATTTATGAAAAATGCTGTAATTAAATCAATTATTCGTACTAGGAGTCTTCCAAACTATGGCCCGCAGGCCGCTTCCAGCCCACGTGCACTATCAGTCTGGCTCCTCTACAGTATACATATTAAATTGTAAAATGTACAATGTTATTGGGGCCTGAGGGCCTAATGGCTAGCCTCTTCCATTTTGCTCCAGGTTCGAAACCTGGCCAATGGAATGGATGTCTGTTAGTAGTTCGAAATTCATGTTAAACTGTAGGTCCTGACTGTTTAGCTCTCGTCTGCAAATAAAGACCGTAAAGCGACACACCAAACCAAACCTACAAAATACAACTCCTACATGCATAATAATTGGCTAGTTCTCTGCCTTTGGTATCACAGGCTTCTGGTTCGAATCCTGGCGGTGACGTGGATGCTTGTTATTGGTTCAGAATCGATGTTAAATTGTAGGTCCCAGTCTAATTAATATAATGTGTGAAAAAATTACCTTAGAAAGACAAACAAAAAAAAAACTGGCCTTTAACACCACATACTTCACGATCGAATCTTGGCGATGACATGCACGTTTGTTTGTGGTTCGGAATCCACGTTAAACTGCAGATCCTGTCTAATTAACCTAAAACAGGCAAAAAAATAACCGTACAGCGACAAACAGAACCAAACTTAATCTCACCGTCACAAATCCGGAAATGTATGGTTAGGCATCGCTTGTCTAGTTTAGAACCAAACATTCTTATTTCTGAAACTTAACATACCTTCTGGATCGCTTTAACGTTGTGTTCGAAGTGAATTCTCTTAGGTCAGAAATCCAGTACGTAAGCAAACTCGCTTTTCAAAATTGTTTAACTTGTCTAACTAACTCGCTTAACAAAATTATCTTGTTAACTAAGCGCAAAATTATCCAACTTGTCTCAGTTTTGCTCAGATTCAGTAAATGGCAAAAAACCCGGAATACACCAGCACACAGAAACAAAAACCAAATCTCTCTTCCGGTGTGTTTGTACATGAGGAAAATCAGTTCTATGTTGAAATCCTTTTTCATAAAAACCCCCAAAATTGTTAAAGTGCAGCGAGAGATTAAAAGCCCTGCCAAACTGGATAGAAACTTTGGCTTCTATTTTTATTTACCAAAGAAAAATAGCGAAGCTGCTATGTAAAACGCATTCCCCTGTTTACCAAAGCCTTGACACAAAATTCAAGCAAACCTGGGCATGAAAGATTGTCTCTGTCGAGCTTGTTTTATTGAGGTGCCAAAAGCTCCTGATAAATGTAAACGAAGCCCCGGGAGCTATTTATTCATCCACTGCGAAAGTATCAATTTTGTGTTTCTTTTTTTTCTTTTCCTTTCTCTTCGCATAAGAAAAACGGTTTATATGCTTTTTGCGTATTTTTCTATTTTATTTTGTTTCTTCCAAAATATGGATTAATTTTAATAAAAACGATTGTAAGGTACTTTAAAATTCCGTGATATGTGACTTTGTGTTAAAAGATACACAGAGTTACAACTAAATCAGAATCAGTGTTATAAGAATAAATCAAATTTTTTTATAGATTTTGTAAAAATTAATAGAAGGATGTTTATTAAAGCGATGATATGTACTAAAGATCTCCAAACATCTACCCGCGGCCAAAACTAACCCACGAGCACTGTCAATCTGGCCCTATACAGTATACATATTAAATTGTAAAATTTACAGTGTTATTGGGGCCTGATCGCTGAGTGGCTAGCGCTCTTCCTTTTGTGCCAGGTTCGAATCCGGGTCAATAAAATGGATGTCTGTTAGTGGTTCGAATCCATGTTAAACTGTAGGTCCCGTTTGTTTAGACCTCTCGTGTGCAAAAAGATGACCGTAGAGCGACACCCCAAACCAAACCTACAAAATACAAATACTACACGAATACTAATTGACTAGCGCTCTAACCGTTAGTACGACAGGCTTCAAGTTCGAATCCTGACAGTGACATGGATGTTTGTTATTGGTTCAGAATCGATGTTAAACTGTAGGTCCCGTCCTAATTAACCTAAAGTGTGCACAAAATGATCGTAGAGCGACAAACAAAATAAATTAGCCTTTGAAACCACACGCTTTTCAAGATTGAATCCTGGCGGTGGCATAGATGTTTGTTAGTGGTTCGAATCCACTTTAAACTATAGGTCCTGCTATAATTGACAAGAAATATCCATACAATGACAAACCGAACCAAACTAAATATCACCGTCACAAAGAAGGAAGCTTACTGTTCGGCATCGCTTATTGAGTTTAGAACCAAACATTCTTAATTCTGAAACTTAACATCACACCTGCTGGATCACTTTAACCTTGAGTTCAGCCTGAATTAGTTTAGATCAGAAATCCAGCACATAAACAAACTCGCTTTTCAAAAATTTTTTTAACTTGCCTGATTAACTCGCATAACAAAATTGTCTGGTCTAACTACATGCAAAAACTGTCTAACTTGACTCAGTTTTTCTCAGATTCAGTAACTCGAGATACACCAGCACACATAAACAAAAAACTAAATCTTCCTTCCGGGGTGTTTGTACACAGAGAAAATCAGTTTTATGTTGAAATCCTTTTCATAAAAAAAACCCAAAAAAATTGTTAAAGTTCAGCGAGAGATTAAAAGCCCTGCCAAACTGGATACAATCTTTGGTTTCTATTTTCATTTTTCAAAGAAAAAAATAGCAAAGCTGCTTATGTAAAACGCTTTCCCCTGTTTACAAAGCCTTGACACAAAATTCAAGCAAACCTGAGCTTGATAAATCGTATCCGAGTCGAGCTTGTTTTATTGAGGTGCCAAAAGCCCTGATAAATGTAAACAAAGGGACCTATTGTCCCCGGGAGCTATTTATTCATCCCCTGCGAAAGTATCAATTTTGATTTTTTTTTTCCCCTTTCCCTTCGCATAAGAAAACGGTTTAAATGCTTTTTGTGTATCTTTCTATTTTATTTCTTTCCTTCCAAAATATGGATTAATTTTAATAAAACGATTGTAAGGTAGTGAGTGTAAAATTTCGTGATATATGACTTTGTGTTAAAAGATACAGAGAAATGTAACAAAATCAGATCAACTCTTTTTTTTTACAGATTTTGGGAAAAGTAATAGAAGGATGTTTCTTAAACCGATGATATGTACTAGGTGCTTCCAAACTACGGCCCAGGTTCGTGACCTGGCGGTGGTATGGAGGTTTGTTAGTGGTTCGAATCCATTTTAAACCGTAGGTCCTGGTCTGTTAACCGTAGATGATCGTAGAGCGATACAAAATGACCGTAGAGCGATACAAAATGACCGTAGAGCGACATATCAAACCAAACTACGGAAACGTGCCAAAACTGGCCGCTCAGCCCCTACAATCTGCCCTGCCACAGTGTACATTTATCACGTTGTAAAATTCACATCATACAAAATAATAATCAGTCGTTTTAATGAAGAAAACGTCGTTTATTAAGAAACAAAATAACTGACATTCATAATGTAATTGAATATTGTAACTATAATTAATGATACAAGATTTGATTTAAAACTGTAAATACATAGGTAATTTACATAATGATATTAAGCATTATAATTATGTTTAATGAGATTCATGTTCTAGCAATATTCCACTGACGATTATTTGCAGTTGCGAATCATGTTTATTAGTGGAAATTATCAGCATTGACTTCAAATGCTCATATACGTTTCATGTTTGAATCCAGGCTGTGGCATAGATGTTTGTGAGTGGTTCGAATCTACGTTAAGCTGTAGATCCAGGTATAATTAGCCTAAAGTGTGCACAAAATGACCGTAGAGCGACAAACCAAACCAAATATCCCCGTCACAAACAAGGAAGTTTACGGTTCGGCATCGCTTATCGAGTTCAAAACCAAACATTCTTACTTCTGCAACTTAATATATTACCTGCTGTATCGCTTTTAAACTTGTGTTCATACTGAATTCACACGAAGCTGTCCAACTTGTCTCAGTTTTGCTCAGATTCAGTAAATTGCAAAAACTCGGGACACACCAGCACACAGATAAAAACCAAATCTCTCTTCCAGAATGTTTGTACACGGGGAAAAATCAGTCTTACCAAGTGGGCTGAAAAGTTCGTAGGCTGACACAGAGATGGTGCTACTAGTATTAAATCTTGAATTACTTGAATTGAATTCGCTTAAAAAAAGAAAGAATTGAAAAAAAAAGAGAAAGAATAAAATTTATCAGTTATTATTTTAATTCTTTCCTTTTAAATACAGATTGTTTGTTATCTGTAAGCAATAGACCTTGATATCCAACTAATTCAAGTAATTTCATTCAAGTAATCAAATGAACTCGCGCGGCACTCACTTTGAACAGAGCTTTCGCATATCCAAATATTCATTCACGATATGTCCAACACGTTCCTTTGATATCTTTATCATCAGCTATCTCACTCAACTTCACTTTACGGTTATCGGAAATTATTTTGTGAACTTTTTGATGCTTTCGTCGGTGACAGTCTCTTTGGGGAATCCACTGCGTGCATCGTCCTCGGTGCTCATTTCGCCTCGTTTAAATTTAGCAAACCACTTCTCTACGGTTGATTTTCCTGGTGCAAAGTCCGAATAATGTTTATCAAGCCAAACCTTGGCTCCAATAGTATTTTTTTTTTCCCCAGAAAGCAATGCTTTATTAACACACAAAATTTCTTTTTTATCCATTTTTTTTCAAACTAACAGAAGTTGCTTCACTAAAAATGCTATAACTCACATACTAATAGTGCAACAGCTGTCAAATTTATACACGTGTGTCTTTTGAAGGTTAGGGATAACTAAAAATCATATGGCTTTAATACTAATAGCTCCATCTATGTGTTACCCTACGTGCTTTTTGAAATGCTGTCATGCAACCTGTTATGTTGAAATGCTTTTCATAAAAATACAAAAATAGTTAAAGTGCAGCCAGATATTAAATGCCCTGCCAGACTGATACAAACTTTGGTTCTATTTTTTTATTTTTCTAAGAAAAATAGCGGAGCTGGTATGTAAAACGCATCCCCCTGTTTACCAAAGCCTTGACACAAAAATTTAAGCAAACCTGAGCATGATAAATTGTCTCTAAGTCGAGCGTGTTTTACTGAGGTGCCAAAAGCTTCTGATAAATATAAACAAAGGCCCCGGAAGCTATTTATTCATTCACTTGCGAAAGTATCAATTTTATGTTTATTTTTTCTACCTTCCCTTCGTATAAGAAAACGGTTTAAGTGCTTTTCGCGTATCTCTCAATTTTATTTTTTTTTTCACAAAAATATGGATTAATTTTAATAAAACGATTCTAAGATATTTTAAAATTCCGTGTTATATGACTTTGTATTAAATGATGCAAAGAAATGTAACAAAATCAGAGTAGGTATTATAAGAATAAATCATTTTCTTATAGATTTAGGAAAACTAATAGAAAGATGTTTATTAAAGCGATGATATGTACTAGAGGTCTCCAAACTACGGCCCGCGGACTAAAGCCGGCCCACGAGCACTATCAGTCTGGCCTACTACAGTATACATATTAAATTGTAAAATTTACAATGTTAACTAAATCTTACATAATAAAAATTAGATATTTTTATATAACAATCCATTAAGAAACTCAATAACTGACATGCATAATGAAATTGAAAATTGTAACTGTAAATAATGATACAAGATTTGTCTTAAAACATACGGTAAATACATACGTAATTTACATAATGAATTAAACATTATAATTATGATGAATGAGATTCCTGTATACCAATAATGCTTCACTGATAATTGTTTGCAGTCGTGAATCATAAATTTACTAGTAAAAATTATCAGCATTTATTTCAATGCTAATGAGATAACTTGGATCTGTACATAGTTTTTTGTCTACTTAATTGTGGACAATATATTTATATTTTAGTATTCAGTATTTATATTTATATTTTAGTATTCAGTATTTATATTTATATTTTAGTATTTGTATTTATAATTCAATATTTGTATTTCATTATTTGTTTACTCATGTTTGTGAAAATTGCAACACCATGAAGGACTTACGCGAGTAAGCTGAAATTTTCAGGAAATGCAAATTAGCGCATGATATGCAAAATGATTAGAATTTCAAATCCGTAGCGCATGCGTATGCTGAGCAGCGCCCTCTGAACGGCGGATGGATCCAAATAAATAGACGGCTGTAGCGAGGCGCGTATGGTTATCGGTGGTTATCTGCTGGTGGTAAACTTTAGCTCAATCGTTACCTATGCCTCTTCGACGAAAGAGAGCGAGATTTGAACAACTTACAGAGTTTGAACGGGGAGAATCATCGGCCTTCGTGAAGCAGGATTGTCTTATCGTGCAGTAGCCGCTCGTGTGCAGCGTAACAGCAGCATAGTGATGCGTCTTTGGAAGCAGTGGACGGACGAGTGCCGGACAACTCGGAAATCCGGGAGTGAACCCCGAAATGTGACGTCAGCTCGCGATGATAGACACCTGGTCCGAATGGCGCTGACGGACCGTACAGCTTCCTCTAGACAATTGGTAACACAGCGTTCAATAGCTACAGGTGTTTCATTGTGTGCTTCATCAATTCGTAGACGTCTGCTACAGCGCGGAATGCGCACAAGGACCTTTATACAGGATATTTGTGGTACCTGATGGCCGCATTCGTGTCAGACGCTATGCCGGTGAACGCCACCTTCCGGAGTGCATTATCGAACGCCACAGTGGACGAACCCCCGGAGTTATGGTCTGGGATGCCATAGCATATCATGGACGATCTTAATTGCTAAGAATTGTGGGCAATCTCAACAGCAACCGGTACATCAGTGAAGTTCTACAGCCCCAAGCTGTTCCCTTCCTTCAATGCTTGCCAGGCGCTGTATTTCAACAGGACAATGCCCGCCCTTATATCGCTAGGACTGTTCAATTCTTTCTTCTTTGCAACGCGGCAGGTACAGCTTCTACCTTGGCCTGCGTATTCTTCGGATATGTCGCCGATTGAACATGTGTGGGATTTCGTTGGTCGGCGTCTCGCTCGTGATCCTCGTCCTGTTGCTTCTGCAGACGAACTTTGGGTGCGCATACAAACAATATGGAATGCTCTTCCTCAGGCAGACATTCAAAATTTGTTTGACTCCATGCCACGTCGTAGCAGCATTTATTGAGGCGCATGGATGGCTACACAAAATACTGATTCCGATCTCTTGTTATTGTTTGTTTGCTTTGAACATTTAATCATTTATTTGTACCACTACCACTCAACTGTAATAAATTTCATTCAATTATGACGATTCATTCATGGTGTTGCAATTTTCACAAACATGCGTTTATTTAGCATTCAATATTTATATTCAGTATATATATTTATATTTTTTTATATTCAGTATTTATATTATTTTTTATATATTTACTATTATAATCAGTAATTTATGTTTAAACAAGTGCCATCTAAGTGAATTTATTATCCGTCTTCAAGGATGATGTATTTCTTCTTATTTTTCTTAAGCTTTTAATCCACTATAAAGTAAAAAGAAAAAGAAACTATCGCATGCCTAAGTACTTTCCCACCATGCCCAATACCACACATAAGCGGCAAAAGTCCCATTTCCTCACAGTCGAGAGTTACTGCCCAGAAAATGTCCTCGCGAGGATTCCGGCGGATTAAAGAATTCCAATCTTTTCATTCTTTCTCTCCACTGTAATTCTTGAGGGCGGCTATTCTGGCACTCCATTCCGGCCATGATGGGAGCCATAAGGGAGCTATTTAGGTCCATAACCGAAGCAGATGAATAGCCCGCACTTGTGCCTTATGTCTTATTGGCACGTTCTCCAAATGGGATATCGGATAGCGCTTTATGGTGTCTGCCGTGCGTATCAAACATGGATGTCTGCCCTGGAATCAAGATTGCGAGAGAAAAAGTGGGTGAGATTTATTGCGATTTTTTCGATTGGGGATTATAAACATATTTTGTGAAGCTTTTTTTAAGTCAGATTGGATTTATTGGATATGATATTCTGATCTTCATTTATTTATTTATTGTTGTTGTTGTCTAATGCAGTTGGCAATACGGAGACAGTTAATATTTACGCCATCAGCAGCTGTAGCTGCGCCGCTGTTACTCATTTACCACTATCCAGGGTGCATATGTAGCTTGAAGATAGGCTACGAGCGGAAGTAACACTACCTCCACAACGCTCTACGATCAGATTAGAACGGGACCCACTGTTTAAAGTGAATTCTGAATCACTGAAAACATACATGGCACCTCCGGGATTCGAACCGAAACCTGGGTTACAGAGTGCCAGAGCGCTAATCACAACCATCATGAAACTGGTGCATCCTGAAAATAATTGTATGAACCAATTGTAATTTTAAAGTCTCTTAGTAACGTGGATCTCTTTCTTCTTCATTGGCGCAACAGCTCCATGGTGGGCCAAGGCTATCTGCCTACTGGCAGATTTTGAGACACGAGATGTTAATTACGTTCTTTTACGGGTAGGATTGTCAGCCCTACCCCTCAATGCTCTACAGTCATATTAGACCGGGCCTTATGTTTTAAGATGGAAACTTAAACATCTCTGGCACTACTAAAAACATGTGTGGCTCCACCGGACACGAGCATGAAGCCTGTGGCACCGACTGCCTGAGCGCTAGCGTCTCGGCCATCAGGCCCCGTCAGTCGGACAACCTGATAGAGTAGGAGTTTTTACCGGATTTTCTCAGGTACGATACGCAAGTGTGGTGCAGGTCCCTCCTAAAGACCCTGCCCTCCCTCCCAACTGCCAGGGAGGCCGTGAGACCACACAGGTTCTTGGAATTGGTCTAGATGTTGCTGTCTACCAAGTGGGATAAGGAACTATTAATGAGTACTATTTATCTCTTATAAAAATTATTTTTTCTCTAGAAATTATTATAATTTTAATATTTATTCAAATTAAGTAATTTATATTTAAACAAGCGCCATCGAAGAAAATTTACTATCCATCTTTAAGGAACATGTCTTTCTTCTTCATTTATCCTTATTTTCTTAACCTTTTAATCCAATATAAAATGAAAGAAAAATAGAAATCATTGCAAACCTAAATACTTTCCACCATAACACACATAAGCAAAGGTCCCATTTCCTCACAGTCGAGAGTTACTGCCCAGAAAATATCCTGGCGAGAATTCCGGCGGATTAAAGAATTCCAATCCTTTCATTCCTTCTCTCCCCTCCTATAATTCTTTGATGGCGGCTATTCTGGCACTCCATTCCGGCCATGATGGGAGCCGTAAGAGGCTATTCTGGTCCCTATCCGAAACAGATGAATATCCCGCACGCGCGCCTTATGTCTTATTGGCACGTTCTTCAAATAGATATCGGATAACGCTTAGTATGGTGTCTGCCGTCCGTATCAAACATGGATGCCGCCCTGGAATTAAGATTGCAGAGAGAAAAAGTGGGTGAGATTTATTGCGGTTTTTCGGATTCGGGGATTATAAACATATTTTGGGAAGCTCTTTTTAAGTGACATTGGTTTTCTTGTATCTAATATTATTGATCTTTTATATTTATTTGTTATAAACTCATTATCATAAAAATTGATAATATACTATATTTATCTGTTGCACTGAATGATGCACCAATTAGAAATTGTATGAGCAGATTGAAATTTGTAATGTCTGCTTGTGGGGTTGATATCTTCTTCTTCTTCATTGGCGCATCAGCCCATGGTGCGCCAAAGCCGTCTGCCTACTGGCAAATTTCTAGACAGGAGATATTTAATTATCATGCTTAATGGCGTTATTTTTACGGGCAAGATTACTATTGGCCTTTGGAATGGTCTCCAAAGAAGGATCTTCTCCTTCAATGTCGCAACAGTCCAAAATGTGGGCCAAGGCCGTCTGTCTATTGGCAGATTTCGAGAAATGAGGTGTTTAATGCTGTTTTTTTACGGGTAAGATCATATTGGTCTATGGTATGGCCTCCCAAGAAGATTTTTCTTCGCTGGTTCAACAACTCCCTAGTCCCATAGTTTCGAGACAGGAGATGTTTTCTTTTCACTGAGTATGATTGTTAGCCCTACATTCAATGCTCTACATTCATATTAGATCGGGACCTATAGTTTAAAGTGGATACTTAACCACTAAAAACATCTATGGCACCTCCGGGACACGAACCTGAAGCCTGTACCACTGTGCGCCAGTACGCCAGCCGCTCTCCCATCTGGCCCCGTTAGTCGCATTATCTGATGGGGTTTTCTCACATACACATACGCAAGTGCGGTGTAGTTCCCACCTAAAGGTCCCTGCCCTCTCTTCCCACGGCCAAAGTGGCTGTGAGAACACAACGGGTTCTTGGACTTGGTCCAGATGTTGCTGTCTATCAAGTGGAAAAAGAAACAACACGTTTGATTGCATAAAATGTGCGTGTATAAATCGATACTTCTCTTATGAATACTGTTTATCCCTTAAAAAAAAATATTTTTTTCTGTAGAAATAAATATTTATTTAAATTTAATATTTATATTCAATATTTTTATTCAGTATTCAGTATTTATATTCACTATTCAATATTTTTATTCAGTATTTATATTCACTATTCAATATTTTTATTCAGTATTCAGTATTTATATTCAGTGGATATACTTCTATATCAGTATTTTAGTATTCTGTATATAAATTTAATTTTTGTATTTATATTCAATATTAATATTCAGTATGTATATTTATATTCAGTATATAATTTATATTCAATAATTTATACTTAGACAAGTGTCATCTAAGAAAATCTGCTAGCCATCTTCAAATATGATGTTTTTCTTCTTTATATAGCCTTATTTTCTTAACCTTTTAATTCAATGTAAAGTGAAAAAGAAAAAAAGAAAGTATTGCATACCTAAATACTTCCCCACCATGCCCAATACCACACATAAGCAGCAAAAGTCCCATTTCCTCACAGTCGAGAGTTACTACCCAAAAAACTATCCTCGCGAGGATTCCGGAGGATTGAAGAATTCTAATCTTTCTTTTCATTCTTTCTCTCCACTGTAATTCTTTGATGGCGGCTCTTCTGGCACTCCATTCGGGCCATGATGGGAGCCATGAGGAGCTATTTGGGTCCATATCCGAAACAGATGAATAGCTCGCACGCGCCTTATGTCTTATTGGCACGTTCTTCAGTAGATATCGGATAGCGCTTAGGAGGTCTGCTATCCGTATCAAACATTGATATCTGCACTGGAATTAAGATTGCAAGAGGAAAACGTAGGTGAGATTTGTGGCGATTTTTTGATTGGGGGACTATATACAAACTTTTGAAGTGATATTGGAATTATTGGATCTGATATTGTTAATCTTTATTTATTTATTTATTATGAACTCATTATTATAAAAATTGCTGCACCAAGAAAAATAGCGGCCAAGTGGCTAGCGCTCTAGCCTTTGGTATTCCAGGCTTCAGGTTCGAATCCTTGCTTTGGCATGGATGTTTGTTAGTGGTTCGAATACACGTTAAACTGTAGGCCCCGGTCTGTTTAGCCTAAAGTGTGCACAAGATGACCGTAGAGCGATAAACCAAACCAAGCCCCAAGAAACAATGTATGAAGAATTAAAATTTTCAATAACTGTTTGAACGTTAACTTCTTCTTCTTCTTCATTTGCCCTTTCCCCATGGTGGGACATGGGGCCGTCTATTGCGTCTAGGATTCGAGACAGGAGATATACGATTTTGTTTACGTTGTTTTTTTTTACGTTCTTTTACGGGTAAAACCTATTGGCCTTTGAATGGTCGTTAAAAAGACTCTTCTTTTTCAATAGCACAACAGCCCCATGTTGGGCCAAAGCAGCCAGTACTGACAGATTTCGAGAAAGGAGATGTTTAATGAAGATTTTGTTTAATGACCTATTTAAGGGTAAGATCACTATTGGCCTTTTGAATGGTCTCCAAAGAAGACTCTTCTTCTTCAGTGGTGCAACAATCTCACAGTCCCATAATTTCTATATAGTTGTTCTTTTCACGTAGGATTGTCAGCCCTACGCTCAATGCTCTACATTCATATTAGACCCTGAGCCTAGGGTGTAAAGTGGATACTTAACCACTAAAGACATCTATTATACCTCCGGGACTAGAACCTGGAGCTTTTTAGCACTGAGTGCCAGAGCGCTAGGCACTCGGCCACCACGTCCCCTTTAATCGGAATACTTGGTGGGGGTTATCCGGGGTTTCTCACATATGATACGCAAGTACGGTGTAGTTCCCCCTAAAAGTCCCTGACCTCCCTCTCAACGGCCAGGGAAGCCGTGAGACCACATGACCTCTGGAACTTGGTGTAGATGTTGCTGCCCCTGCAACTGCCACCTTTTTTCCGTAATGAAACCACTGACATTCAAACCATTGAATTTTTATATATTTATCTCAAGTAGGAGCCTTTGATTCTGTCTAACCATCTTTTTACAATAAATATTGCCTTTTTTACAAGAAATACGCCATTGAAGAGCTTCACAATAAAAATTGTAACTGCTTCCTCAATAATAATCCATTTATGTGGCTCACCCGATTTCGAGATTTGCTAATGATTGAAAATTGTCCTTGAGTCGAACAGTTAGGCAGGTCGACTTACAGAAATTATGGAATGACATGTAAGAAATAAGAAGCTTTAGTGCCATATCGTGTTGCATTAAGTATTAGGTGTGGCTCAGTGATCAATTTTTCTTCGTGAGTTTTCTGCAATGAATATTACTTTTGCATTTTCTTGAAGATTTTTGTTGGATTCCAAGGGACAATAATCTTACCAGTAAAAAAACGTCATTAAACAAAATCATCATGAAATATCTCCTGTCTCGAAATTGGCCAGTAGGTAGACGGCCTTGTCCCAACATGGGGCTGTCGCGCCAATGAAGAAGATAACATCCTTATAAACAGACATTTAAAATTTCCATCGATTCATACAATTTTTTCTTGGTGCATCAATTTCATAATAATAATTTTATACTAAATAAATAAAGATCAAGAATAGTAGATCCAATAAATCCAATATCACTTAAAAAGACCTTCACAAAAATATGTGTATAATCCCCCCAATCAAAAAAATCGTGATAAATCTCACCCACTTTTCCTCTCGCAATCTTAATTCCAGGGCAGACATTCATGTTTGATACGGATAGCAGACACCCTAAGCGCTATTCCGATATCCCATTTGGAGAACGTGCCAATAAGACATAAGGCACACGTGCGAGCTATTCATCTGTTTCAGATATGGACCAAAATATCTTCCTCATGGCTCCCATCATGGCCGGAATGGAGTGGCAGAATAGCAGCCATCAAAGAATTATTGCGTCTCTAAGAGATAAAAAAAAGGAAAGGATTGGAATTCTTTAATCCGCCGGAATCCTCGCGAGGATATTCTTCTGGGCACTAACTCTTGACTGTAACGAAATGGGATTTTTGCTGATTATATGTGGTATTGGGCATGTTGGAAGATATTTAGCCATGCAATAGTTTCTGTTCTTCGTTCACTTTATAGTGGATTAAAAGCAGAAGAAAAATAGGGATAATGAAGAAGTACATCATCCTTGAAGATGGATGGTAAATTTTCTTAGGTGGCATTTGTCTTAATATAAATTACTGAATATAAATCTATAAACAAATAATATAAATACTGATTACTGATTATAAATACTGAATACTACATATAAATACTGAGATATAAATATATATATGGAATATAAATACTGAATACTAAATATAAATACTGAAATATAAATATATATACGGAATACAAATACTGAATACTGAAATATAGATATATATACGGAATATAAATACTGAATACTGAAATATAAATATATATACGGAATATAAATACTGAATACTGAAATACAAATACTTAAATATAAATACTGAATAATGAACTTAAATACTGAATTAATATAAATACTGAATACTAAATATAAATTCTGAATACTGAATATAAATACAGAATATTAAATATAAATATTGAATATTAAATATAAATATTGAATATTAAATATAAATATTGAATATTAAATATAAATATTGAATATTAAATATAAATATTGAATATTAAATTTAAATACGGAATATTAACTATAAATACTGAAATATAATTATCTATACCGAATATAAATACTGAATACTAAATATAAATACTGAATTTAAATAAATATTAAAGTTATAAAAATAATTTTTTCACTAGAAATTAATATAAGAGATAAATAGTAATCATAAGAGAAGTACCTAAAGATAGATGCAGAATTTATGCAATCAAACATGTTGTTTCTTATCGCAATTTGGAGACAGCAACATCTAAACCATCTAAGTCATAATAAAAGGTAAAAAAATGCAGCTTCTTTTTGTTCTTGACCTTGTAGCATGGTGCACCCAATGGGAGAAGTTACTTACCGCACCTTGGTTATAGCCCTGGGCACTGGGTACCCATTACAGTAGCCTTTTACGACATATATACACTCAAGAGCCAAAACATTATGACCACCTGTCAATAACGAGTTGGCCCACCTTTGGCGAGCAACACAGCTTCAACCCGCCTTAGCATGGATGCCACAAGTCTTTGGTAGATGGCCGGAGACAGATTGTACCAGTTGTTTAAGTAACGGTCACGCAAATCCGAGATATTGCGAATTGGTGGTCTTTGAACTCTGAGCTGCCGTCCCAGGGTATCCCAAATGTGTTCTATCGGATTGATATCCGGTGAGTTAGGGCGGCCAGGACATTAACTGGAATTCAGCATCATGTTCCTGGAACCACTCCAACACAATTTTAGCTTGTGACAAGGGGCGTTGTCCTGTTGGAACATTCCATTTCCAGCTGGAAAAACAGAGGCCATGTAAGGGTGCAACTTGTCCACAATGATGTTCAAATACCCTGTAGCATTCATGGTCTGCTCTACCACAACCACGGGTCCTAGAGACGCCCAAGAGAACGTCCCCAAAGCATAATACCGCAACCATCGGCCTGTGTATGACCTACTGTACATTGAGGGAGCAATGTTCGCCTGAAGACTGCGTATCCTGACACGGTCATCGGCGTGATGAATGACAAACCGTGATTCATCTGACCAGGCAACTCTCTCCCACTGATCTATGGACCAGTCACGATGTTCCCGGGCCCAGCGCAGGCGCAGTTGGCGATGACGCTTGGTCAGCAAAGGCACACAAGTGGGACGTTTGCTGCGTAGCCCCATATCCAACAGTGTCCGCTGATCAATGTGCTCCGATACTGTTCTACTTATCCCTGCATTGTATTGGGCTGTCAGCTGAGCCACTGTCTGGCTCCGGTTTTGCTTCACCATGCGGGACAGTCTCCGACGACCTTTTTCTTGATAGCGTGTGGACGTCCAACACCATGTCGTCTACTGCTGGTTTCACCGTCATTCATCCACTTTGCATAAGTACTAACAACTGCAGATCGCGAACAACCCACGAAGTCGTTTAGTTTCGGAAATACTTTGTTCCGAGCCTCGAGCCATTACAATCTACCCTCTATCAAAAGTCGCTTAGATCCGCAGCCTTTCCCATCACACACAGAAGTAAGTGAAAGAATGATTCTTCAGTCTCTCCAGCAGTAGTTAAATACCACTTCCACCTGATTATGTGCCTTCCACGTCATCCAGGCGAGTTCACTGCAAAATGTAGGGGTGGTCATAATGTTTTGGCTCTTGAGTGTATATATAGTGGGACTATTCGAATCTGAACCCACACTGGAGGAGAGAAATAAAAATAATTAGTAATTTTTTTTCGTTCTTTGCAGATATTTAATTTAATTTATAGAAATATTTGGATTATTTTATATTTTCTGTTTAAACGCCAGATATAAAATAATGGGTTCAGTGATTTTTTTGGTGATTTTTGGCGCTTAAATTATAAAAAGCAAGTATCACACAAACACACAAACAACATATATACGCCACGTCATTCATATATTAATTTTTCTTTTTGTTTGTAAAAAATATATTTCCTTACATGTTTTCTGAAATTAAAACTGATGTCAATTTTGATCATTTTATCATAGTTGAAAAATTATTACATATGATATATGCGGATCATTTCTGTTGTTTCTTATCCACTTGGTAGACATCTTAAGCCCACACATCTCGTGTGGTCTCATAGCTGAATTGAAAAGGGGAAAGCTTCTCGTTGTCAAGGGGCATCCGTAAGTAGAAGTCTTGGCTCCGTGACACTGACTTTTTTTACGGGGGGGTAGGGTCGTCAGCCCTACGTCCAACGCTCTATCATATACAGTCGGGACCTACAGCTTAGGGGATTCCGAACCACTGTGGATAGGTATTTAAAAAATTTCATGAAATTTTTAAATAGAAATAAAAAAGAAAATTTAAAACGTGTTTTCTTCTTGCCACCAAGATAGATAATTTTTTTTTATTTTTGAATACTTTTAACTACTAACCTTATGTATTATATCAGGTTTCTGAAGAGATAATATAAAACAATGCAATTTTTGTAATACAATGGCACATATTTTTTTAAAGGATATATAAAATTTTTACTATATTTATTTTTAAATATACAAAATCTTATATATAAAACTAATACATCTTTTTTCAAATAATATTCATATTTTTGAAAAATATATTTAAGCAATATACCCCTGCAATGCTTCAAGAATTATAATTTCGTTCATCTAAAGGAAAAGATCCCATTGTGTAGATTTTTTTATGCCTTAAAATTTCAGCATAGTTTCATGAATTCTTAGTATGGCTGGTTTTTACGGCGTCATTAAATTCATCTCTTAAAACGTCTTCCCATACACATTGCAAATTTACTCTGAAATTTTCATTTCATCATTACTGAGGCTATAATTTTGCAATAAAATTCGTAAAAGGGGTAACGTAATAACAGTTAGGAGAACAATTTTCGGAAATTAAATTGCCCAGTAAAGTAGTGAGAAATTCGTTTCATTAAATGATGAAAATGAATTTAATATTATTTCGTTGACATCAGGTTTGCTGTCTTTAGAAATAATGTAATGTGTAATTTAATATTTATAAAATTTTAGCAAAAGATGGCCAACCCGCGGTTCGCCTTGAAAGTTTTTCCGGACTGTGTGAGATTTATCACAGTTTGACTCAATATTCCCATTTTATAATGGCTAAAGTAGTGAAAACCAATGTATTAAAAAAATATATGTGTGCATCCCTATATTCAAAATTAACTGTCGAAAAATATGAGAAAATAAAAAATTATATTATTCATTTTAAAATAATATTCTTGTGAATTAGACAGATATTGCCTTAGCTTTATTCATGAGTTCGCATAATTTAAATTATATTCAGCGAACTCATGATGCTCTCGCATCTTTGAACATCTAATATAATAGGTTGTAATAGAATATAAAAATGTCTATAGTGGTCTAAACTAATAGGGGAAATACATAATTTTATATGCGGTCCGAGGAGTTATAATGCATTCCAAAGTGGCCCGCAAGATCATTTTTGGGTTGGCCACACTATTTTTTAGAGTAACGATATATGATTCTGTAACTAATAGTATATTTGTTCTTGTTCTTGTGTCAAATATTCAGTTTCATACAGGTAGGTTGGACATCAAATGAGTAATCTATGCATGGTTGGAGGAAAAGTGGTAGCTTCTCAAGGTGATGGAGCACCCGTAAATAGAAGTCTAACTTTGCTCCATGGCACTGAAGAAGGAGGCAATGTATTTTTATAGGGAATTAACTCAACTGCCACCCCCCTTGTGTATCGTTTGGGCTTTGAACCGGAAATCCCCAACAGGTAGTCCAAAGGGGGACTAATGTGAAAAGAGGCTGAACATCACAAACGCCATCGAACCTCCTTGTTTTTGAAACAGAGTCAACAACAAATTAGCCAGTGGATAAAATTTTACAGCATTATAAGGTTTCTTCAATATTAGAGAGGTTTTATAATTCAGAAAGTGAAATTTTTCAAATTCAAGGTTTCTATAAGTCAAATATTAAAAAATTCAAAAATTCGCCAAGATTGCCAAACCATTCACCAAGTTAACTTTTTAATATTATTTAAATACACTTGTCGATTAACATTACATAAACAAAATCATATTCATAAAACCATTGAATCTAATTTATAGTTTCACAAATAATAAAAAAATTTAAATGTTTTTTTTTTTACATTCGAAATTTAATTTAGAACAAGATAGTTCTAAAATTTTGACTGACGGAAAAAAATATTTCGTTTACTTTCAGCTTTTTAAAGTTCATTTTATTGATTGACACTAAAGAATAAGCCAATTATTACTCTTTTCCTCATCGGTGACTTTACTACTTTTACCCAATTAAACTTCAACTATTGGATTAAAGGAATATTTAACTGCTCGTACAAACTAATGCATTTTTCTATTCCTTTTGCAAACTTTCTCCAATGATAATCTCTAAGTTGTGTAATATCTACCTCCCGTTTCTAAGTAATATCTCTTGAGTTTGAAAATTTCACTCACTCAGATAGGAAATATCTCTGGTAGTGAAAGAACCTTATTAATGCAGTAAAAATTAGGAGATTTATTACGTCTGCTATTATCTGATATAGAAACTGAGTTTCAGAAATTTCACTTTCTCAGGATATCTATATGTCAAATATTAGCAGACATATTAAGTCTTAATTTTATTATATTATAAGATTCTTTCAATACTAGAGATATTTCCTATTTCAATAAGCGAAATTTTCTCAAAACTCAGGGTTTCTGTGTGTCAAATATTAGCAGATGTAATAAATCTTAATTTTTATGCATGATAAAGTTTCTTTACAAACCAGAGATATTTTCTATTTGAATAAGTGAAATCGCTCAAAGTTAGGGTTTTTATGTGTCAAATATTAGAAATTGCTTCAAATATATCGCCAAGATTGCCAAAACATTTCACCAAGTTAACTTCTTTCTAAATATTGTTTAAACACACTTGCCTGTTAACATTAGACAACAAAAACAATTTTAATAAAACACCTGAATCTAAATAATAGGTAAAATCACAAATAATAATGAAATTAAAATGGTTTTTTTACATTCGAAATTTAATTTTTGTAACAAGACTGTTTTTAAAAGTTTGATTGCAGGAAAAAATTTTCGACTTACTTTCAGTTTTTAAAGCTCAATTATTGATTTTCAATAAATAAAAACCAATTATTACTCTTCTTCGTCAGTTATTTTAATGAGTACCAAATTAAACTTCCAACTATTGATTAAAGCAATAATATTTAACTGCTCGTAAAAAACTAATGGATTTTTCTATTCCTTTTGCAAACTTCTCCAATGATAATCACTAAGTTGTCTAATATCTACCTCACCGTTTCTAAGCAATAGCTCTTGAGTTTGAGAAATCTCACTTACTCAAATAGAATAAATATCTCTATCTATGGAAATATCTCTTAGTAATGAAAGGATCTTATTAATGCAGTAAAATTAGATTTATTACGTCTGCTAATATTTGGCATACAGGAACTAATTTTTGAAAATTTTACTTGCTCAGATATACATATATGTCAAATATTAGCAAAGTGAGACATATATTTAGTCTTAAGCTTATTGCATCATAATATTCTTTCACTACTAGAGATATTTCTTATTACTCAAACTCAGGGTTTCTATAAGTCAAATATTAAAAATTTTATAATATATCGCCAAGATTGCCAATTCACCAACAACTTCTTTTTAAATATTATTTAAATACACTTGGCGATTAACATTACTTAAGTAGCGATTATACAAAAACCCTTATCATAAAATTATTGATTTTTTTAATAGTTTAAAGACACAAATAATAACGGTGGGAAATTAAAAATTTTTTACAATTTGAAATTTAATTTTGTAACAAGATTGCTTCAAATATTTTATTGCTGGAAAAAAATTTGTTTACTTTTGTTTACTTAACATTCAATTATTGATTGCCAATAAATAATAAAACCAATTACAGTAGAACCTCTTTTAAGGGGAACCTCGAGCAAGTCGAAAACCTCACAACTCGAAAAACATTTTTGTTTCCTTCCCTTCAAGCCTCCAAAACTTCCATTACCGAAATCTTCAACCCCCTATATGTCGAAATAATGAGTCATCCCCACAAGCCATTTTGATATATATTTTCCCTCCATAATTCGAAAAAAAAATTGACCTCTGTATCTCGAACATTAGCAAATGTTTGATTTACATTTGTGCTCTTTACAATTCGATCATTGGAAACTATTTCCTCTCTATAGCTTGAAGAAAAATATTACCGACTTTAAGGATTGGCCGACAATTTTTAATTGTTTTCTTCTAGAAAACAATGCTTTATGAGTATACCGTAAATAGAATAACCAAGTTTATGAAATAGCAACTCGGAAGAAAAAGAATTTTCTGCTCTTTTATAGCTTAGATAATGCTATAGATAGAGAACGATCGAATTGTCAAAAGCAAAAAAAATAATAAATAACGACTTTTTTTAATACATATTATTTTTTAATGGGTTGTTTCGAATTATTTTGATTTTTCATTGTGGTATATAATATAATTTTTAAGTTGCAAATAAACATGTCTATTACCTCTGTAACTTAAATTTTTATTTATTTTACCTCTCTAATTCAGAATTTGAAAGAATATAAACTTCTACAAGTAAAATATTTCCTTACAAATCCCGCGCAAGTCGAAATCCTCCATAAGTCTAAAACTCTGTTCGAATTATTGCGTCTTCCTTGAAGTTCGACTTACAGAGTGTTCTATATTACAATAATTGGTTTATTATTAATCTTCATCGGTGATTTTAATGCGTACCTAATTAAACTTCAACTATTGGATTAAAAGGAATATTTCCTGAACTGCTCGTAAAAACTAATGATTTTTCTATTCCTTTTGTAAACTTCTCCAACGACAATCCCTAAGTAGTCCAATCTCTGGCTCCGTTTCTAAGCAACAGCTAACTCTCCTTAAAAAGCTAAGATTACATTCTTTTCAATTAAACTTTAGGACAGAAAGTCGGTCTTCTTTCAATTAACTGTTCAGGCCTGTTGTGTTCCTTCCTTTACAGGCTAAGCAAACAATTCGCTAAACGATAGCTCTTCAACATCCATTGCTCGCCAGGTAAACTTTTGGGTGATAAATGGCTGAATAAATTGTCGCCCTGTTATTGTTTGGGCGGGGATATCTCTTCAGTCTCTTCTTCTTTTCTGAATCTTCTGCCACAGTTTGCAGTCGCAGTTAAAGTGCTTAAAATAACAGACATTGGAGCCAATGGAGATTTATCTCTCCATTAAATGAGACTCAAATGGTTACACGATTAGAACAGTTTTGAAATGCTGAGGACAAAACTTCCTTGAATTCATGTCAGATGCTGAGGACATTGCAAAAATCAATTCTTCCATCAGTTATATACGTTTTTTCATAAAATATGTATTCTTCGTATCTCGGGGGTTTTACACAGTCTATTAGACGCGTTTAGAAAATTATTTTCAAAAATACAAAAATAAAATTATTCTTTACCAGTTTAATGCGTCATTTTATAAAAATTTTTTATTCCATATATCTGGGCTGTTTGTAGTACACGAAATTACAGTTAACATTTCAATAATGACTTCATTTCATATTTGTATTTCTTCATTGACCATTTCATAATACATTTCACCCTTTTTACTATTTTCGTGATACATTTCATTATTAGACCAATGTGGTCCAACATGAAATGGCAAATTGTCCTGTCCAAGAAAGTTGTGTAAATATTGTGTTTACCTAATTTGGTAACACAATATTTACACTATTTTAGTAATGAAATGTTTATTCTACATCCAGGGGCTGTTTAGTAAACAGGCTAATACATTTCACTAATTTGATCATTTCATTATACATTTCACCATTAGACCAGTGTAATCAAACATGGAATCAGGCTGTTAAATGTTCAAGAATGTTGTGTGAATATTGCATTTGCCTAATGCTGTAACAATTGTAATGAAGTGTTTATTCTACATCTCCGGCTGTCTTTTACACACATTCGTTCTTCCGTTTTTAACAATATTGTTTCAAAATTTTGACTAGAGGAAAAGCAAGGAGAAAATATTTCTTTTTACTTTAAGCTTTTTTTAAAATTCAATCATTGATTGGCAATAAAAGAATACACCACTTATTACTTTTTCACTCATCAGTGATTTTAACACTTACCTAATTAAACTTTAACTGCTGGATTAAAGCAATATTTGACTGCTCGTTCAAACTAATGGTTTTTCTATTCCTTTACAAACTTCTCCAAATCATAATCTCTAATTAAGTAGCGCAATCTCTGGTTCGCCATTTCCTCTAAGCAACTGCTCTTCCTGAAAATAAAGATTGCATTCTTTTCACTAAACTTTGGGACCGAAGAGAGTCGGTCTCTTTCAGTGCCCAGGCAGGTATTGTCCTTGGTGTTCCTTTTCGCTCTGGCTAAGCAAACAATTTCTAAACGATGGCTCTTCTTTCATCCAGTGCTCGCTAGTTAAACTTTGGGTGATATGGCTGGATAAATTGCCCCCTTGTTATTGTTTGGGCTGGATATATCTATTCGGTCTCTTCTCTTCTCTTAGTATTCTTCTGCCGTTTTTGATTTTGGAATGAAATGCCTGAAATAACAGACAGGCAATGGAGGTTCATTGATGATTAGAATGCACGATTTAGTTGCTACAGTCTTAGCTGCTTGATCTCTTTTGATCCCTATGTCAAATATTTTGTGTAGTAGCCAAAGAAAATTGCAAAAAAATCAATTAGTTCTTTATCAGTTATAGGCATCTTTTCATAAGGGTACGATTCATTATCACATGAGACTCATCCGGGTACAGCTATGTCGTTTCATGATATATTTCACCATTAATCGATGTTGTGCTACATGAAATGTAAATTATCCTATCCAAGCATGTTGTGTGAATATTGTGTTTATCTAGTTATGTAAAAAAATTGTAATGAAGTCTCTATTCTACATCTCGGGGCTAACTTTTGTAGATTCGTGATTTAATTTTTGTAACAAGATTGTTTCAAATTTTGACTAGATGAAAAATAATTATTGCATTTATTTTCAGTTTTTTTTTAAAGTCAATTATTGATTGACAATGAAGAATAAACCAATTATTACTCTTCCTCGTCAGTGATTTTAATACTTACCTACTAAACTTCAAACTGTTGGATTAAAGGAATATTTAACTGCTCGTACGAACTAATGGGATTTTTCTACTCCTTTGCAAATTTCTCCAATGTTAATCTCTAAGCAGCTGAATCTCTCTAAGTCACCATTTCTAAGCAACATCTCTTTCCTCCCAAAAGCTATGATTAATACATTCTTCCCTAATTAAGCTTTAGGACAGAAAGTCGGTCTTCTTTTCAATTAACTGCCCAGGCGGGTATTGTCCTGATGTTCCTTTCGCTCTGGGCAAGCAAAACAATTCGCTAAATGATGGCTCTTCTTTTTCATCCATTGCACGCTAGGTAAACTCTCGGGTGATAAATGGCTAGATAAATTGTCCTCGGCCAAACATTGTTTAACAGGGGGACATCTCTTCATTCTCTACTCTGTATTCTTTCTTCTGCCGTTGCAGTCGCAGTTGAAATGTTGAAATAACAGACATACAATGGAGATGTAACTCTCCATTAAATAAGACCAAAAAGTTTAATTAATGATATAATAATACACGATTTAGCTGCTGAGGACAACTCCCTTCTGAATCTATGTCAAGTTTTGTGTGTTAATAGAAAATTGCAAAAAAAAACCAATCATTAATTCGTTATCAGTTATATGCGTCTTTTCATAAAATTTTTTTTTGTCTCTTCTCTTCTCTGGTATTCTTCTGCCATTGCAGTCGCAGTTAAAGTGGTTGAAATAACAGAGAGACAATGGAGATTTAACTCTCTCTGCATTAAATTGGACCAAAAGGTTGGTTAATGATTAGAATACACGATTATATGTTGAGAACAACTCTTTCGAATCTACGTCAAGTTTTGTGTGTTAATAGAAAATTGCAAAAATCAATCAAATAATTATTTATCAGTTATATGCGTCATTTCCCAAATTTTTTATTTACATCTCGGGTTTGTCTAGTACAAGGGCTAATACATTTCACCAATGACCATTTCATGATAAATTTCAGCATTAGAACAATCAGGTCCAACATGAAATCGTAAGTATCCTATACAAGTATGTTGTGGGAATATTGTGTTTACCTAATTATGTGAAAATGTAATGAAGTGTTTATTCTACATCTGGGGCTGGGTTCTGGCTAATATTTCACTGATACATTTGACATTTGGACCGATGTGGTCCAACATGAAATCGTAAATTTTCCTATACTAGCACATTGTGTGAATATTGTGTTTACCAATTATGTAAATATTTTAATGAATGTATATTCTACATCTGTAGGCTGTCTAGTACAAGAGCTCAAATATTTCACCAACGTCCATTCCATGATACATTTCACCATTAGATCAATCTGGTCCAACAAGAAATCGTAAATTATCCGATCCAAGCATATTGTGTAAATATGGTGTTTACCTAATTATGTAAACATTTTAATGAAGTGTTTATTCTACATCTGTTGGCTGTCTAGTACAAGAGCTCAAATATTTCACCAACGTCCATTCCATGATATATTTCACCATTAGATCAATCTGGTTCAACACGAAATCGTAAATTATCCGATCAAGCATATTGTGTGAATATGGTGTTTATCTACTTATAAACATTTTAATGAAGTGTTTATTCTACATCTCGAGGCTGTCTTTTCTACATTCGTACTTTAATTTTGTAAAAATATTGTTTCCAAATTTTGACTAGAGGAAAAAGCTATATTTCAATTACACTTTCCGGTTTGTTTATCTATTATTTATTGATTGACAATGAAAAATAAACCAATTATTCCTACGTCAGTTACTTTAATACTTACCTAATTAAACTACAACGTTGGATTTAAAGGAGCCCATGTATTTACCTTTCTGTTACATGGATAGCTCTAATGAATTTTCTATTCCTTTTACAAACTTCTCCAATCATAATCTTTAAGTTGCCCAATCTTTGGCTCGTTTCTAGCAACAGCCTGTCCTCCCAAAAGCTAAGATTACATTCTTTTCAATTAAACTTTTAGGGACGAAAAATGGTCTTCTTTTCAGATTACTGTCCAGGTCTGTATTGCCCTGGTGTTCCTTTCGCTCCGCTAAGCAAACAATTCCTTAAACGATAGCTCTTCTTTATCCATTGCTCGCTAGGTAAACTTTGGGTGATAAATGAATATATTGTCGCCCTGTTATTGTTTGGGCGGGATCTCTCTTCGGTCTCTTCTCTTCTTCTCTGAATTCTTCTGCCGCTGCAGTCGCAGTTAAAGTGCTTAAAATAACAGACATACAATGAGATTTATCTCTCCATTAAATGAGACTCAAATGTTAATTAATGATTAGAATACACGTTTTAAATGCTGAGGACAACTCTCTTTTGAATCTATGTCAGGTTTTGCGTGTTAATAGGATATTGCAAAAATCAATTAATTCTTTATCAGTTATATACGTTTTCATAAAATATGTATTCTGCATCTCGGGGCTGTATAGTACACAGTACATTTATTCTAGACGCGTTTATTCTACATTTCACCTATGACCATTTCATGATACATTTCACCATTATACCATTAAATCAACATGAAATCGTAAATTGTGCGCTATCTTTTGTAAAGTTTTTAATGAAGTGTTTATTCTGTATCTTGGGGCTTTGTAGTACACGGCTAATACATTTCACCAATGACCATTTGATACATTTCACCATTCGATCAATGTGGTCTAAATATGAAATAGTAAATTGTCGCGTATGTTGTGTTGATATTATATTTTACTAATTATGTAAAAATTGTACCGAAGTGTTTATTCTACATGATACTTTTCACCATAAGGCCAATGTGGTCCAACATGAAATCGTAAATTCTCTTATCCAAGCATGTTTTGTGAATGCTGTGTTTATCTAATTATGTAAAAATTGTAATGAAGTGTTTATTCTACATCTCGGGGCTGTCTTTTGTACATTATTACTTTAATTTTTAATAAGATTGTTTACAAATATTGACTAGAGGAAAAATAAATATTTCATTTACTTTACCTCTTTTAAAGTATTAATTGACAATAAAGAATATACCAATTATTACTCTTCTTCGTCAATGACTTTAATACGTACCTAATTAAACTTCAACTATTGGATTAAAAGTATATTAACTGCTCGTTTGAACCAATGGACTTTTCTGTTACTCTTGAAAACTTCTCCAATGATAATCTTTAAGTAGTCCAATCTATGGCTCAAGCAACTGCCTTTCCTTCCAAAAGCTAAGATTGCATTCTTTTCAATTAAAATTTAAGGACAGAAAAGTCATTCTTCTTTTCACCAATTAACTGTCCAGGCATGTATTGTCCTGGTGTTCCTTCTGATCTGGGCTAAGCAAACAATTCGCTAAACGATAGGTCTTCTTTCATCCATTGCACGCTAGGTAAACTTTGGGTGACAAATGGCTATATAAATTGTCCCCTGTTATTGTTTGGGCGGGGATATCTCTTAGTCTCTTCTCTTCTCTGTATTATTCTGTGTGGCAGTCGTAGCTAAAAGTGCTTGAAATAACAGAGAGATGGAGATTTTACTCTCTCTATTAAATGAGATCAAAAGGTTAATTAATGATTAGATTACACGATTTAGATGCTGACGACAACTTTCTTTCGAATCTATGTCAGGTTTTTGTCTGTTAATAGAAAATTGCAAAAAAAAAAATCAATTAATTAATCAATCTAGTAAAACTGGCTAATACATTTCACCATTAAACCCATGTGGTCCGACATGAAATCAAATTGTCCTATCGAAGCATGTTGTGTGAATATTCTGTTTACCTAATTATCTAAAAACTGTAATTGTTTATTTGAAATTTCAGAACTGTCTAGTACACGCACTAATACATTTCACTGATATATTTCACGATTAGACCAATGTGGTTAAACATGAAATCCTAAATTGTCCTATTGAAGTATGTTGTGTTTATATAATTATGTAAATATTTTAATGAAATGTATATTCTACTTCTCGGGGATGGCTAGTACACTGGCTAATACATTTCACTAATAACAATTTCATTATATATTTCACCATTAGACCAATCGGTCCCAACATGAAATCGTAAATTGTCCTATCCTAAGAATGTTGTGTTAATATTGTTTTTACCTAATTATGTTAAAATTTTTAATGAAGTGTCTATTCTACACCTCTTTTGTACATTCGTACTTCGATTTTGTAACAAGTTTGTTTCTGAAATTTTGACTGAGAGAAAAATATTTATTTTACTTTCAGCTTTATAAAATTCAATTATTGATTAACAATAAAGAATGAATAAATTATTACTATTCTTCATCGGTGATTTTAATACTTACTTAATTAAACTTCAACTATTGTATTAAAAGCATATTTAACTGCTCCCTACAAACTAATGGATTTCTCTATTCCTTTTGAAACCTTTTCTCTAATGATAATCTCTAAGTGGTCCAATATCTAAGTCACCATTTCTAAGCAACATGCCTTCCTCACAAAAGCTAAGATTACATTCTTTTTCAATTAAGCCTTAGGACAGAAAAAGTCAGTCTTCTTTTCAATTAACTGTCAGGCCTGTATTGTCCTGGTGTTCCTTTCGCTCTGGGATAAGCAAACAGTTCGCTAAACGATACCTCTTCTTTCATCCATTGCTCGCTGTGTAAACTCTGGGTGATAAATGGCTGGATAAAATGTCCCCCTGTTATTGTTTGGGCGGGGATATCTCTTCGGCCTCTTCTCTTCTCTGTATTCTTCTGCCGTTGCAGTCGCAGTTAAAGTGCTTGAAATAACAGACAGACAATGGAGATTTAACTCTCTCCTTTAAATGAGAACCAAATGTTAATTAATGATTAGAATACACGTTTTAAATGCCGGGGACAACTCTCTTTTGAATCTATGTCAGGTTTTGTGTGTTAATTGAAAATTGCAAAAAATCATTTAATTCTTTATCAGTTATTTATGTCTTTTCATAAAATTTTTTATTCTATATGCTGTCTAATACATTTCACTGACACATTTCACCATTAAACCACTGTGGTCCAAAATGAAATCGTAAATTGTCCTATCAAGCATGTTGTTTGAACATTGTATTTACCTAATTATGTAAAAGTTTTATCGAAATGTTTATTCTATTAGTTAATGAAGTGTTCATTTCTGTCTTGTGCACGAACTATTGCAGTTAACTAATGACGATTTCATGATAAAACAACCCTGTTTCGATGCAATGTCTGGTTTTGTGTGTTAATAGAAAATTTCAAAAAACAAAAGTCAATTAATTAATCAATCTAGTACACTGACTAATACATTTCACCATTAGACGAATGTGGTCCAACAAAAAATCGTAAATTGTTTTATCCAAGCATGTTGTGTGAATGTTTTATTTATCTAATTGTGTAAAAATATTAATGAAGTGTTTATTCTACATCTGGAGACTGTCTAGTACACGGGCTTAATACATTCCACCAATGTCCATTTAACTGATACATTTCTTAATTAGACCAACGTGGTCCCATATGAAATCGTAAAATTGTTCTGTCCAAGCATGTTGTGTTAATATTGTGTTTACCTAATTATGTAAATATTTTAATGAAATGTATATAGTACATCTCGGAGATGGCTAATACATTTCACTTATGACCATTACATGATACATTTTACCATTAGATCAATGTGGTGCATCACGAAATCGTGAATTGTCCTATCGAAGCATACGGTAGAATATAATGTCTACTAATTATGTAAAAATTGTAAAGAAGTGTTTATTTTACTTCTCCGGTCTATCTATAACGCATTCGTATTTTAATTTTGTAACAATATTGTTCCGAAATTTTGACTAGAAGAAAAAGAAATATTTCAATTACTTTCAGTTTTTTTCAAAGTCAATTATTGATTGGCAATACAGAATAAACCAATTATTACTCTTCCTCATCAGCGACTTTAATACTCGCTTAATTAAGCTTCAACTATTGGATTACAGGAATATTTAACTGCTCCTACAAACTAATGGATTTTTCTATTCCTTTTGCAAACTTTCTCCAATGATATTCTCTAAGTAGTCCAATCTTTGGCTCTAAGCAACAGCCTTTCCTCCCAAAAGCTAAGATTATATTCTTTTCAATTAAACTTTAGGGCAGAAGAGTCAGTCTTCTTTTTCAATTAACTGTCCAGACCTGTATTGTCCTGGTGTTCCTTCTCCCCTGGTCTAAGCAAACAATTCGCTAAATGATCGCTCTTCTTTCATCCATCACTTGCTAGGTAAACTTTGGGTGATAAATGGCTAGATAAATTGTCCCCTTGTTATTGTTTGGGCGGGTATATCGCTTCTCTTCTCTGTATTCTTCTGCCGTTGCAGTCGCAGTGAAAGTGCTTGAAATAACAGACATACAAAGATTAAACTCTACATTAAATGAGATCAAAGGTTAATTAATGATTAGAATACATCATTTAGTTAATGAGAACCACTCTTTTTGAATCTATGTCTGGTTTTGTGTGTTAATTGAAAATTGTAAAAAATCAATGAATTGTTTATTAGTTATATGCGTCTGTTCATAATTTTTTTTATTCTACATCTCGGGGCTGTCTAGAACATGAGCTAATATATTTCTCCGTTAGACCAATGTGGTCGAACATGAAATCGCGAATTGTCCTATCCAAACATTCACTAAACAATGTTAATATTGTGTTTGTTTAATTATATAAAAAATTGTAAAGTTTTAATTTGATTTATTATTAATTTTTATTTTATTTTTATTTATGTGTGAATTTTACGTGCTGTCGGTAGTCTGATAAAAAAATTGGCTAGAGGTCTGGCCTTTCGTACCACAGGCTTCTGGTTCCAATCCTGGAGGTGGCATGGATGTTTGTGAGGTTCAGAATCCTCTTTAAACTGTAGGTACTGGTCTAATTAGCCTAAAGTGCGCACAAAATGACTGTAGAGCGACAAACCAAGCCAATCCCATATTCTGGACTGCCATCATGCTGTTGATACTCTTAGTTGGCCAACCAAGTCACCAATCCTTTTTTCTATTCAATATGCATACGAATGGAAGACGAGTCACAATTAAAATCGAATCACCCCACTATCCAAGTACTTCACAAACTATCTTAGATCAGGAGTGGTTTGGTTCGCTCTACGTTCATTTCTTGCATACTTTAGGCTAGTTATACATGGACCTACAGCTTCACGGGGATTCCGAACTATATAAAACTATTATAACAGGAGGAGATTACTTACATAGACGCGTGCATCATCTCCAAAAAAAAAGGTCTCATGAATTACTAATTTGAATATACAATGCGGAAGTGCTAAGTATTTTTGGCTCCTACGGCTTTTAATATTTTTAATTATTTCATTATCTGGTAATAGAATTCGCATTACATATATTATTTCAAGCATAAGCAGCCATTTACGTTCCTTTCAGTGTTTTATTTTTTTTGTTACTTTGCAAAACAGTGTATTTTCTAAATTAATCAACAAATATAAGGCTATTTCAACATAGGCATGACTTTTCTGCAAAAAATTGCAATTCAATACGTATCTATAAAAATTTAGCTTTTTTTTCTCACTATATGAGTTTTTGGCATTTCATTCCCAGGCGAGAGGAATGTATATTGTTTGACAAATATAAAATAAACCATCACTCAAATTGGACAGAAGTTAAGCAATATTGTGGGTAGTTAGTTATATTACAATCAATTAGCATTTTCTACTAATGAGGATAACCTGTCACTCAAATCTGATAGCACATATTCAGCATCATGTATAATGAGACTCGGGAAATTAGCGAATGTCTGTGCGGCCCTCACAGGTCGAAAAACTACAGATTGAATGGGAACTATACCATGTGATGGGTGATCGACAACGAGCTTAGAAATATCTACTCCAATGACTGACGGATGTTTTAAAGAGAGTTTTTTTTTTTTTTGTTGAAGAAGAGAGACAAAGATCTGCGACATGCCGACTAGAAGTGTTTTTTTTTTTTCTCTGAAGTGACTGAATAGGCCAAATTTCAGCCTATTTTTCAAGTTGGTTTTGTTTATCATTCTGTGTGATAATTAAGATTTACCATGACCAGGCAGAAAGATTGGACATAGACTCGAGAACTCTGAAAATCTCTGGCCTTGGAGTGAACTCTACTTGTGATTTAATCGTGCACTTGTTATCATATTTTATGTGAAATTTTAATTTCTTTACATCGTGCTTTTAAATAAATAAATTAAGGTGTTCCCATGAACCTGAAAGTGGCCCTCCTTTTGTAACCGTTATAGACCTAATATAAGCCAAGACGTTATATGGAATATATATATATGATTACTAGTAATTTGCTCTTTTCTTTATTGGAATTTAATGTAAGCAACTCATTTGGAATGAATCCATCGGATAAAACACGTACCAATAGGTAATTTAGTATGCATTAAATTACATTTTTTAAAAATAAATTGATCATCAATAATATATGACATGATAAATCACATTTTTAATTTAATTTACATCATGATTTCTGGTAAACTATAATAATTGCCATCCAGCACTTTTTTTCAAAAAATCAACAAAAAAATAATCTAGAAATGTAAAATATTATTAAAAGTGATATTCATTATAGCATATGATTTACTGAAAATTCTTTACTTTAATCAACTCCACTGACAAAAATTAAATGCAATCATGAAAAACGAATTAAGTAATTCGTGAAAAGTATAGAACGGTTGACATTTTAATTAAAAACTTCCATAGCGAAAAGAAATATTTTAATCATTGGAAATTATGAAGAATAAGTACTCAGAAAAAAGATCAGAAAAAATTTTCTTAAGGAATGCTTCTTTTCTTTTTTTTGTTCTTCACTTTTTTTGTAAAACATACAAATTAAAATTCTTCAGCGAATACTTAAATTTTAAGAATTATAATTAAATCATTTCTCAGTCTCTGCAGCTTTCACATCTTTTGGGACAATTGAAAAATCTATTACGTTCTGTGTAATATCATTACTTAAAAAAATTGATTTCTGTGAAATGGCTGCTTTTGTGATTAAGTATTTTTCTTTGCTTTAAATGCATTTTTTCCATTTGCGTTAAAGAATAATGTAATGAAATATTATTAATATTTAACCTCTTTTTATAAATATTTCAAAATAGTATCAATTAAAATAAAATGTTTCAATAAAGTATAAACTCCAGTTTAATGCGACAGCTTTCACAGGTCGAAAGACTACAGATTAAATATGAACTATACCATGAGTTGTTCCATCGTGATTAGTGATCACTGAGGGGTTGACGGAAGCTGACCTGTTCTCTTGATGGATTGCCTTAAAAAGGAGATTTTGGTAAAAAGAGAGAGAGTCAATCAGAAGTGTTGTTTTTTACTTTTTTCTCTGAAGTGATTGACTAGGTCGAAGTTTCCGCCTGTTTTTGAAAGCGAATTCTTTATGGTTTCGTTTACCATGCCGTGTAATAATTAAGGTCTGCCGCAGATCAGGCAATTAGATTAGACGTGAAGTCGAGAACTCTGAAAATCACTGACCTTTTTAGTGTACTGTACTTGTGATTTAATCGTGCACTTTTGGTCAAATTTTTATTTTAAATTTTAATTTCTTTGTATAATAACAAAGAATACATTATTTGTATTTTTATATAGTGCTTGTAACTAAAAATTATACTGTTTCCATGAACCTGGAAGTGGTCCTCTTCTTGAATTCGTTATAGGTCTAACGTAGGCCGAAAAGTTACATGAAATATAATATGATTACTAGTAATTTGCTCTTTTATTTGCTGGAATTTAGTGTAGGCAACTCATTTACAATTATTTCAATAATATGTCATCCATAACATTGAATAAAATTTATTATGCATTAAATTACATATTTTGAAAATATATTGAATGTTATTATTATACGGCATAAGAAAATAATTTTCTAAATTTAATTTACATCATAATTTCTGGTCAAATTATAATAAATGCCTTCTATGACTTTTTTTAAAAAACAACAACTTTAGAAATGAAAAGAATGATTAAAAGCGATATTCATAATAGCATACGATTTACAGAAAATTCTTTTTTTTAAATCAACTCTTCTGGCATGAATTAAATGCAATCATGAAAACCGAATTAAAGTAATTCGTGAAAAGTATAGAACGGTTGACATTTTAATTAAAACTTCCAGAGAAAAAAAATATTTTAATCAGTGGAAATTATGAAGAATAAAACTAAGAAAAAGAACAGTTTCATCGGAAGAATTTTTTCTTAAGGAATGTTTCTTTCTTTTGAGTTCTTCACTTTTTATTTTCTGTAAAACATGCGAATTAAAAGTTCTTCAGCGAATACTTAAATTTTAAGAATTATAATTAAATCATTTCTCAGTCTCTGAAGCTTTAATATCTTTTGCGACAATTGAAAAACGGTTACGTTCTGTGTAATACCGTTACTTAAAAAATTGATTTCTGGGAAATGACTGCTTTTTTGTGATGAAGTAAATTTCTTTGCTTAATGCATTTTCCCATTTGCTTTAAAAAAATAATGAAATAAAACATTAGAAATTTCTAACTATTTTTATAAAAATAATATTTTATTATTAATTGATGCTACTTTTAAATAAAGTAGTATCAATTAAAATAGAATGTTTCAATAAAAGTATATATTCCTGTGTAAGTTATATATTCCTTTCAATAAAGTATATATACACATTATTTATATACTTAATACATTTTTCCATGTTTGTTTTAAAGAATAATGTAATGGAACTTTACAAATTTTTAACCTCATTTCTATAAATATTTAAAACTTATATCAATTAAAATAGAACGTTTCAATAAAGTATATATTCCAGTCCCATGTGACTACCTTAACCTTCCATGCATCTACCAAGTCGAGAAGTCTACAAATTAAATATGAACTAAACCATGAGTTGTTCCATCGTGATTAATTATCGAACGCTATGTATGTCGCGGTCGATACCGCATGAGAAATGTCTACTCCAATGAGAAGTGAGGGGGAGCTGACCCGGCCGCTCTCTTGACGGATTGTCTTATTGTGGCGTTTTTGGTGAACAGGGAAGAGAATTCTGCGACGAGTTGACCAAAAGTGTTATTTTACTTTAGTTAGTGACTCAATAGTCCAGAGTTTCCGCCTGTTTTTCAAAAAGTGTGAACCCCTTTGAGTTTCGTTTATCAAGTGTGATAATTAAAGGTCTGCAGCAGACCAGACAATTGGATTTGACTTAGACTCGAGAATCTGAAAATCACCGACCTTGAGTGAACTGTACTTGTGATTTAATCGTGCATTTTTGATCAAATTTTATTTAAGTTTTGATTTCTTTTATATAATAACTCAGAATGCATCATTTGTATACATAACGCTTGTAAGTGTAAATTAAAGTGTTTCCATGAACTTTAAAGTGTTCTCTTGGGGGAAAAACCCAGTATAGGTCAAATATAGTGCGAGACGTTACAAAAATTACATGGAATATATGTTTGCGATTATTAGTAATTTGCCCTTTTCTTTGCTGGAATTTAGTGTAGGTAACTCATTTGGAATTAATCCAATAGTATGTCATCCGTAATATTGAATAAAATTTATTATGCAATAAATTACTTTTTTTTTTTTGAAAATATATTGATGAGCATTAATATGTGACATAAGAAATTAATTTTTAATTTAATTTACATCACCATTTTTTCAAAAACTTATAATAATTATAAAACACTTTTTTTTAAAAAAAAAAAAGTCTGAAATGTAAAGAATTATTAAAAGCGATATTAATTACAGCATGGGATTTATTGAAAATTCTTTAATTTAATCAACTCTTCTAAAAAAATTTAAATGCCATCATGAAAACCGAATTAAATAATTCGTGAAAAGTGCAAAGAACAGTTGACATTTTAATTAAAACTTCCGTAGTGAAAAAAAAATATTTTAATCAGTGGAAATTATGAAGAATAAGAACTAAGAAAAAGAACAGCTTCCTTGGAAAATTTTTCTTAAGGAATGTTTCTTTCTTTTTGTGTTTTTTTTTTTTCTGCAAAACATACGAATTAAAAGTTCTTCAGCGGATACTTAAATTTTAAGAATTATAATTAAATCATTTCTCAGTCTCTGAAGCTTTAAACACTTTTGGGACAATTGAAAAACTGTTACGTTCTGTGTAATATCATTACTTTAAAAAATTGATTTCTTACCAAATGACTGCTTTTGTGATTAAGTTTTTTGCTTAATGCACTTTTTTCTCATTTCCTTTTAAGAATAATGTAATAAAAACATTACCAATTTTAAACTTTTTTATAAATAATTAAAAGTAGTACATATCAATTGAAATAAAATATTTCAATAAAGTATATATTCCACTTCCATCCGACTACCGTCACAGGTCGAAAGGACTGGAGATTAAATATGAACTATACCATGAGTTGTCCCATCGTGATTAGTGATCGACGATGAGTTGAGAAATGAAATGCCAGAAGATGATCATCCATCATGACGGATAGACTTAAAAGGAGCTTTTTTGATGAGAAGAGCTGTGCAATTGAACTATACCATGAAAAGTGAAATACCATGAGTTGAGAAATGTCTACTCCAAAAGGAAATACCAGAAGATGAACCGCCCTCATGACGGATAGTCTTAAAAGGAGCTTTTGGTAAAGAAGAGAGAAAGTTCTGCAATTGAACTATACCATGAGTTGTCCCATCGTGATTAGTGATCGACCATGAGTTGGGAGAAATGTCTACTCCAAAAGGAAATACCAGAAGATGACCCTCCATCGTGATGGATAGTCTTAAAAGGAGCTTTTTGGTAAAGAAGAAAGAGATCTCTGCAATTATTCGACCAGAAGTGTTGTGTTACTTTTTTTTCTCGAAGTTTCTGAATAGGCAGGAATTTCTGCCTGATTTTCAAAATGAACCTTTGTGATTTCCCACCGTGTCATAGTTAATGTCTGCCGCAGACGAGGCAATTAAATTCGACGTAGATTCGAGAACTCTGAAACTCACCGACATTGGAGTGAAATGTAATGACGATTTAATCGTGGACTTGTGATCAAATTTTATTTTAAATTAATTTCTTTTTGTATAACAACACAGAATTCATTATTTGTATATATATAGCCGTAATAGTTCCTAATATAGGCAGCAGACGTTATATGGATTACGTTATGTATGGGATTACTACTAATTTATTTACTGGCATTTAGTGTAAGCTGCTCATTTAGAATTAATCCAATAGGATGCAACTAATAACATTGAATAAAATTTACTATACATTAAATTACATTTTTGTGTAAATATATTGATGAGCATTAATATATGGCGTAATAAATTAAGTTTTTACTTTAATTTACATCCTGATTTTTAGTAAACTTATAACAATTGCCATCCAACGCTTTAGAAATGTAAAGAATGATTAAAAGCGCTATTAATGATAGCATATGATTTACTGAAAATTCTTTATTTTAATGGAACCTTCTAGCGAAAAATAAATGCAATCATGAAAAACCGAATTAAGTAATTCGTGAAAAGTATAGAACGGTTGACATTTTAATTGGAAAACTTCCATTGTGAAAATATATTTTAATCAGTGGAAATTACGAAGAATAAAACAAGAAAAAGGACAGTTTCATCGGAAGAATTTTTCTTAAGGAATGTTTCTTTCTCTTTTTGTGTTCTTCCT
>BPLR01018714.1:0-39925 GCA_021605095.1 Caerostris extrusa
ATAAGTTAAAATATTTGAAATCATTAAATATTCAACTGTAGATCTATTTCTTGTTATAAAACCCTGTAGAAGAAAAGTAAAACAGGAAACGGAAAAAAAAGTAAACTATAAAACTGAATAATTATACATACAGGTTTGTATCTAAAATTTATATGAAGCATTTAATTTAATTGTCTGATGAAAAAAATGCGGTTCTTTTAATATTAATTATGTTCTGCATTTATTTTGAAGAGATAATTGTAATATTTAAATTTTGGTAGAAGGTTTCAATATATGCAGTGTTTGCCTTAGAAGAAAAGTTAAAAATATTTTTATGTTTTATGATTTTTTAAATAAAAGAAAATAAAAAGGTTTCTAAGCATCTAAAATGCTTTAGATTTTCATACTTCTGATTGATAAGAAAGCTTTTACTTGTTCATCTAGCAATTTTTTATTATAAACTGCTTCTCCTCAAATAACATCACATTGTTACTTATATTCTATAAATAAAACTATAATCGTCATTTAAATTAAAGCTTTAAATACTAAAATTTTTTTATGTAATTCAATCATGGAGTAAATATGCAGTCAGATTTTCCTTTAGTTAACATAGAAAAGAATCATGACTAAGAAGCTATTTTTTTCTCATTTTGCATATCATCCTATTCTTTTCTAATATCTGCTTATGAAGATACTTCTTTCATTTTTTTTCAATGTTTTTTATAGTCTGTCAATTCTTGTAAGATTAAATTAGACCTATTGAGCATATTTTTTAACAAGGGACTTGTTTGATCTTCAACTATCTTTAACTTAAAATTTTTGTTTCTTATTTACAATATTGATTTTTTGCTGTCTTTTAAAATTGTCCTGTTTTCAAAATAAATTATCTCCTCTTTTATTGGATTTTTTATTGATAATAAAATAATAAATATAATTAAGCTAGTTCTAATAATTAACTTGTTATGAATTTCACTGTTAATGAATAAAAAACTTAGCTATAATAAAATGTACACAAATTATAATAAATCAAAAACATATATTTTGTTTTTATTTTAATGAGAAAAATTAACGATACGAATTTTTATCTGCAAGTTCATAGCTTCTATCTTATAAAATATGATTTTGAAAAATTTATTGTGAGTTTTTTTTAGTACTGAATAAATGCTAATGAGAAAGAGGGAATAAATACTAGTATTACATAAAGTGTTTTTACAGATGTATGTCATAATAATTAGTAATCAAGCATTTTATGAAAGAAAATTTAGATTTTTTTTTTTGTCTTGAAACTTTTTAAATTCTACAATATTATAAATATTTTTTTTTACTGCTAAAATTAACATTATATAAAGGCATATCTTCATAAATTTTAAAAGCATTTTCACACTTGAGCTTATCTGCCAAAGGCTTCTATTGTGGAATTGTCTTCTAAAGAAAACATTTAATGTAATATAGAAAGATTCATATAATACATAGTTTCATAATACATAACTTCTCAAGAATAGCTATATTATGTAAATTCATATGAAGCAAAGAAATAGTATAGAAAATAGACTTGATTTAAAAAAAAATGTTATAAAAAATGAAAATAGGATAATTTATTTTTAAACAAAAAGAAGAATATGTTTTTAAAAATAATAGATAAAAAGAAATAATATATTATTGTATAACATTTTATCATTGCCATTAATCATTAAAAATGCTGAGATGATAAAAAACTAATTCTCTAGTGACAAAAGGCCTTTTATGATTTTTTTATACTTTTAACAATATTGTCTTATAACTCATTTAATAAAAAAAAAAGTTAAATGTTCTTAATGGTTTCTACAAAAAATCCATACCAAAAATTTAGTCTTTTTAAGTTTATATTAAAAGAAGTTAATATAAAGAGAAACCTTTAAATATATTTAACTTTAAAAAAAATAAAATGAATGTAAAATTTAATTCTGTTATGCCTATAAAATGATGTAGAATTTTTTAAACAAAAAAATATTATATTTTAGATTATTTATGATTTAAATTTCACTAAGTATAAGCATTAATTGTAATAATTATATATAGAATTATTTAAAAGGAAAACTTACATGTGGCATGAAAAATTTTAATACATTTTATTTTTTATATATTTTGCATGTAAAAATAAGAGTTATTCAAAACTAATATGTATAATAATTCAGTTTAATAATTATTATGTTGAAGCAATAAAGTTTCATATTTTTATCTTTATTATAACACCATTTTTTTATATAGTATATTTATGATAAAGAAAATTAACTTTTTAAATTTTATTTACATATATCACTTTTTATCCTTTCTTCAGGAAAAAAAAAAATATTTATAAAAGGTAATTGAATAAATCCCATTCTAGCCTTTCTTCAATAATTTTAAGAACATTTGAATGATATTAATCAAAGTCCTGTAATGTTGGTCATTAGTCAAAGGTAAGATTTTCTTTCAGTGTGTAATTTACATTTTGAAGATCTACTTTAAAGCATTCTGCTTCCTTTCTGGGTTATCGAATTTTGAGTCAAAAACTTAGGAATGGATATCAATTAAAGGTAAGAGTGTATTTCCTTTCAGTGAATAACTCAGTTTTAGTTTTCGGCATATCAATTTATGGCTGAAACTCGATTAACAAATTTCAAGATTTTTTTAAATAAATGATGTTAGATTTGCCTACCAAATAAAACTACAAAAGAGTTTTAAATAAGGTAAAGACATAATAATCATAACCTTTTAAAAAACTTCCAGTTAACTTTAAAAAATATCTCGGTAAAAAAATTGCTCTCAGGAAAGTATAGGTTTTTCATTTACTCATTTAGGTTCATAGTGAGATATACATTTCCTTATATTCCAATTTCATTAATTATATTAACAATAGAGGTTACAAAGTTAGAAAATTTTTAAAATTCATAAATCTAATTCTTGAAAACATATTAGTGATTGTTTTTATTTTTTGTGTTTGATTTTTATATCTTTGTTCATCTCTCCGATATTTAACATAAGTTATTAGGCAGGGAACTTCTGGATTTAGTCATTCTTCTCATACACACACGCATACCCACATCATCTAGAGGGTAATATTAATGTTTTGAGTAAATCACAAATACTTTCACTGATTTATCCACAATTAATAATTAGTGTACTGTTTTCTAAAAATTAAGGGAAAAATAAAAAAATTGTCATTGTCAAATTTCTATTTATTAGAATTTATTAAAATTTTATAAAAAAATATTCATGAAGCAGTGCTTCAGGAAGTAAGCACAAAAAAGAAAAATAATGGTGTTCTGGATAACAAAAGATAAAATAATGGAATAATTTTCTGTCTTGAAAATATACAAAATAGGAATGTACTAAAAAAGCAGTATCTAAGTTCAGCCTGCGATCAGTTTCAATATAGAGTATGACTTCAATAGATATACAAGTATTAGATGTAAGCATGCCACTAACTATCCTAATTGAATTAGCTTTCAGTGTTAGTGCACATAGCCACAAAAAGTGAAGATTGAACACTTCTCGCCAATAATGGTAGTGAATAATGAGTGTTCATGTACTCACTTTTTTTGAAGTCATAATAAAAAACCTTATAAAGGTATTATGAGACTGACGTGCTACAAAGTTTAACCGGGTACATGTATTGCGGGCCTGAATGGTCGAGTGGCTCTCGGTACCACAGGTTTCGGGTTCAAGTTCGGCGGTGCCATGGATGTTTGTAGTGGTTTCAGAATCCACTTTAAGCCATAGGTCCGGTCTCATATGACTGTAGAGAGCATCACGGAGCAAAAGTCAGACTTCTACCTACGAGGTGCTCATTCACAACAGAAGCTGCTTCCTGTCCCTACAACCATGAGTCCATATGGGTTCGTGAGGCTTGGCCTAAGTAGATATCTACCAAGTGGGATAAGTAACAACAACAATACATGTATTGCAGCAAGTAGGTTAAGTGTTGCAATATGTATCCTAGAGTATCCTAAACATGCTCATTTAGGCTCAAATCAATAAACATTTTGGCCAATTCATTTATAGTATAATCTCGCAAAAGTAATTATCCCACTAACCTACCTCTATGTGAGCACTATTGTCTAGTGCCTAGCACTATTGTCTCATAAGGTAAAGAGTCACTAATCTCAGCAAAGACAAAACAATTATATCCAAGAATGTTTTCTCTGTATAACTTAGCAGTAACTGTGTCTTTTGGGACAATATAAGGCTTGTGTGGGCATCAAAGAGGCAATAATATAATTGGGAGAATAGCAGGTTTATTTAGAAGAATTTTTTTTTTTGAATAATAGAAGCAAATATTTTGTTTCATTTTTTCCCTCTAAGACTAAGGCTTTTGTTTGATTGTATTGTTTTTAGATTCTATGTATATATTTTAGATTATATATATATATACACATATATTTTTAAGGATTTCCTGGACATATTTTTACACCCTATCATTGTAGGTACATATATATATATATATATTTTATCTGTTGATGCAGTTTTTGCTGATAAATCTTTTTGGTTTTTATGTGTAGTAAATTATTTTCAGTTTCATCACTGCAGCTTATATGCATATCTTGTACAATTTCTCCTGTTCCTTCCTTTTTATGAGTGAGGTCTGAATGCTTGAGGTACTTTAGGGTTTTTGCATTGCAAGTGTTGTAATGATTTTTATTTTACAAAGTCTTGTGTTCATGTGTTATGTTCTGTATATATTTAGAGCTATTTTTTGGAATCAGTGTTTTAAACTTAATGTGATTATAGTTAAATGTGGGTTAAAACCATGTATAGAAGTTTGTTTTTAAAATTTAGGTTTCAAAGGTTTATATGCATACATATACAAAGGGTTTAGTTTTTGATTGGTAATGAAATAAAACTATTTAAAGAAATTAATTGAAAGTAATACAATTTATTAATGCTGAAATTTTTAAAAAAAATATTTAATCTTACATTGCATTAATATGATAGAGTATACGGAGTATTTAGTCAAAAGTGTTCCTTAATATCTATTGTGCCATGAAGGTTAAATTTTTTCACCTCTTATTCTATGTTTTAATGGGCTTTTTTTTTTTTTTTTTTTGAATTTCCGCTTGAAACTTTTTTTTATTTTTGTCTATCTATCTTTAATGTATAAAATTCTTCATTTTATTTAAAATAAATTATAAATATTTTAAGATATTTGTCTAAAGGAAATAATAAAGTGTTGCTTGTAAAATTTTTTAAAATATTATTTTTAATAATTAAACAATCTTTTGTTTTTCTTGTAAAGTATCATTTTGAATAATAGCATCTATTTTTTAATATATTAATTAAAAAATATAGGTTAAAATTTATAATGTCGTGATAGTGATAAATAAGTAGTTGCTTAATTTGCATCAAAATTAGCAGAAAAAAAAAAAAATCAATCAGAACTAAAATTTAGAAAGTTACTTTTATATGTATTTAATAATTTATTTATATTACATTTTAATTGATTCTTTAGCAAAAATAGATTTATAAAAATAAATCTTATTTAGAATTTTATGCAAAGTTATTGAAATGAAAAGACATTGGTTTAATATCACTCTATAATATTTGTTATAAATGCAATGAAATTTTTGTAACCCAAGATTTTTTACCTTGTTTTCTATCCTTTTATCTACTTCCTTCAATCTTTCTATTATAAATTATGGAATAAAAATTCAATTTAATATGTAAAAATTCAATTTAATATGCAGTTTAATAATAAGTATTTTTATTATTCAAAACCATTGTTGCAAACCTTTTATTGGTTACCCCACAATTTCTATAATGGGGTACTTAAATGTAATTACAATATGATACTTAAATGCTTATATTATTAAAGATTTTAAAATTTTTAATCAGTATACATAATTTGCAGTTCAAAAATCAATTTAACAGATCAATTTCAAAATGATAATTTAAAGTCAGTTGTCAAATTGTCAGTTTTAGTTGTGTTTGAAATCGAATTTTTTTATGCAAGTTAAAATTGGTAAGCATGAAATACATTTATTTTGAAAATCCTACCTTTTCTTATTTATTCTATAAATTAATGTATTAAAATTATTGTATATATTATTTAAATCTAATATAATAACTCTTATTTTAACTAATTTAAAGTATAATTAAAATTTCCGTAATATCTATAGATTTGACAACTATGCAAATTGTAACAAAATTTGACTCATAATTGTATGCTGTAAGATAATATCTATCTAATCAGCTGTTTTTTAAAAACCTTTAAAATAATATGAATTTTGATCTACCCTGTAATTATTCAGTTTGAAAACAAAATTTTTATTGGTTTATAAAATGTGCAGTAATGAATCAAAGCAAGATTCAATGATAAAAATTTTAGATCTGTGATTTTATCAATATACTATATGACACAGAAGTGTAATAATAGATTCATAACAATGAAATTCCATCAATACGTAGATTATGTAATGTATTAAATAGCATATTTTATCTAAATATCCTGTTTTTATATTATAAAAATATTTATAAGAGCATCGGAAACATTAAATATATATAAATCTTTCAAAAAAGATTATCATGTTTAAGTTATTAGCTTGTATCTTGTGATTTTACATTATGTGGTAATATAAATTATTATATAATAAACAAGATTGTATAATACACTTATTATTATTACGTATAGTGTTTTACTAAAGATTCAGGATAGACATGTGATTTATACATTTTTTTAGATAATATTAAACTAAATAATGGAAATTTATTGATTTTCCAAAGATTTTTGTACAAAAAGAACTTTAATTTACTTCATTTAATACAATATGGTTAATTGGATGTAGTACTATTTGTCAAGTTTTGATAAAATTAATTACATTAAAATTATTCATAGGCCTAAATTAATTTCATAAGAGTTTTCACATATTTAAACTCATTTCATATTTGTTTTACATAAATTTTTGATTATGATTAAGAAATAATTTTTAAACACATCTTGTTATATTCAATAAAATTGTCTGTTTATTATATTAATTTGTGTTTATCTGGTGTTTACATAATAAGAATATCTGTATGATAAATCTAGCAAGCATATAGTTAGAAATTCGCAAAAATATAATAAATTTGCTTTCTGAAATATGCTACAATATTAAAAAATAATTAACTCCTTTTATTATAACTGATTCAAATTTTTGTTGTTGTAAAACACATTGTAAAATAAGTAGTAAATCATGACAAGGGAGGCCAATCAAACTGTGCCATGAAATAAATCAAATAATCATTTAAAAAATAAATGCAAATCTAAAATTATTGGTTAGAAAATGTAGAGCTGGATTGCAAGAATCTTATAGAACACATAGAAGTTCAGAAATAGTTCAAATAATGATTCAATCAATCAAATATCTTGATCTAGTGACAAGAAGAAAAATTTTCATTGGTGTAGGGAGTCGAAAACTTGAATTTCATTTACCAGAAACATTAAAAAATGTTTTTACAGTTCTATGTTTGCTAATGAAAGCAAATGCAAAAAATTTGGAAATAGTGATTGGATAATAATTTTGAGAAAATTGAAAAAAAAAAAAAAAATTAAATGGAGAACTTCTCATTTATTAAATATGGTGATGGAGGAGTTATGATATAATTGTGCATATCATTCCCTGGAATATTCAAGTTCGTTAGAATATTCAAGTTCGTTATAGATAGTACTCGTACCATGAATCAGAAAATCCATATTAACATCTTCAATTTAAAATAATTAGTTGAAAATTGCAGTCTGCGAAGAGATTCCATTATTTATCTATCAGCAGGGGTGGCAAAGTCTGAATTGGTATAAAAATCTCCGACTTTTTTTTTTTATTAAAATAACTTAATTTTAAAATTATTTCTCAGAATTTTAAAATATTAAGTGTTAAGGAGGCAATTGAGTTGTATCAACTATACAACTAGTTCAGTTGTTTCAATTATACAACTACTAGCAAAAACGATTATTCTAGACAGTGTAGCAGCAAGTATTGAAAGACTTTTGTCAGCACTTAGGCTTGTAAAAACTGATTTTAAAGAGATTTTTTTAAGAACAAATAAAATTTACTGTATCACAAATGTAGCAACTTTATAATTAAAATGTACTATTTTCTTTTACTTGCATTCAGTTATTCTATAATACGGGGGGGGGCATAAAATAACTTTTTCCTGTTTGTAGGCATCTGCAGATAAAACTAATGTACAGAATAAAATCAAACTTCATATACAGACAGTGGAAGACATGAAGAGATAATTTCCAAAAGGAAAAAAAAAAAAAAAAAAGGCGGTGCCAAAAATTGCCGATAAGGGAGATTTTGGCGGTGCTGTTACATGCGCACTATGAAGTTTACATAATCTAAGTAATTTTTTCAAATTTCCTTGTTAATGATTTTGGAGCAGTTAAAAAACGAAAAAAAGTCAATAATTAGAAATGCACGGAAAATGGATTATGTCAAGTTTAATTACAATGCTCGAATAATAAAAAATGCACATGCAGAAATGAACGACGACAGTATGAAACACAAAGAAAATAATTTCAGTGTGATGGCCTTCCTTGTGTACAGGATATTGCATCCGGTGTATGACGTTCTCTACTACTGCGCCTAAACTATCACCTTTAATGTTTGTAACAGCTCGTCTTATGTTCTTAAGCAGCTCACGTTTGTAACGATACCAGGATACGCGACGAATTTAAAGTACCACTATAACCAAAAGTCACATGGGTGATGTTCGGTAAACATTGGCTGATAACTTTCTCATTACCAAAATACAGCCATAAAAGGTTGTGTACTGAACAAAGAATATGTCGTCGTGCTCCATCTTACATAAAAGTTGTCATGTCCAAGCACTGTCTTTGCTGCAATTCAGGAAAAACAAAAATTTCCAGCATTTGGCCTTTATTTCTCACTAGCAACGGTGCAGATAATAGAGATTGTAGAAGTGAAATTCTAAAAAAAGTATGGTCCTGTTATGAAATCGGCAGTGAATCCACACCACACGGTTATTTTGGGTAGAATGCAGATTGTACTTGATGGATCACTGTAGGCCGTTCAGATGGCCCAAATTCGTTGTTGTTCGCAGATGTAAGTATTGACTGACTCTTTCAAACAAAAATGAGCTTCATCTCCCCATAAAATTTTTCAAGATCAATGACTGTCGATTTCCAATCCAGCAAGAAATGTTAATGCGAGAATCCTGCTGCCATAATCTGTCACTTTCGGTTCTTGCAGACGACCGATCTCATATGGATAAAAACGCAATATTTTCCGTGAGATTTTCCAGACTGTAGCATAAGGTATATCTGTTTGACAAAAGTTACTGCGCGCGCACTTAGACCACTGCTAATACCTGCATCATCGGACACTGCAAGGACAAACTTCTGTCACTGCATCGTCTGATACTGCTTTTCGTCCTCTTCCAGCTTTAACTGCTAGCAATCTAATTTTTTCGAATTTTTTTTTATCATTCCTCTGCTACAATAGACCTTTATGCAAGTTACGAAGCTTTTAAATCTCCCTAAGAGCCGCTGCAGCATTATTTTCTCTAATGTAAAAGAGCTTTACGAGTAAAGCACGCAGAGGTAAGGTAGAAAGCATTTTAAACACAAATCAACAGTCAGTTAAGAAATGTTGACTGAACGTTAGTTCTCCCCATTTTAAAAGGAAGGAGTGTCACTGCTGTCACTTAGCACCAAGAAATTTACCTTAGACTGTGCAAATATCATATTGCATAACAAACAGAGCCAAAATCTTCTCTATCAGCAGCGTTTTTGTCGAAATCACCTCGTGTCTTCCATAGTCTGTATATGAAATTTGGTTTCATTCTGTTCATTAATTTTTTTCTCGTGCAGATGCCTCCAAACAAGAAAAGTTATTTTTATGGTCATCCTGTACTTTTACTACGTATTAGTTTAGTGTTATATTAGGTTTTTTTAAGCCAAGTTAAAAAAATGTAAGAATTTTTTGTAAGCAAAGTTCAAGTACAAGGATATCTTTTAACTTAGTGTGAATACTATAATACCTTTAATATTGTAAAAAATACGTTGATAGACAAAAACTTTTTTTTTACAAATATCCAAGTTCAATAAAAGTAATTGAATTTGTTTCACAAATTTTTCTAAAACCATCAGTAAAAATCCTAGTCCGTGAAATTACGATAAGTAGCCAATATAAAAAATTTTACTCAGCATTCAGAAATGTTTTGTCCCACTCTCACCCCTGTCAGTCATGATAAAAATTCTATGCATACTGCTTAAATCTTCCATTGTGAGTGTTGTACAATTTAAAAAGCCATTAGAATCATCCTCCATCATAAAATTTGACAATTTAAAAATGGAATTTGGAAACATTTTTAAAAAAACAACAGCTAAAATCTATAACAAATCTTATCATCTTAAAGCAACAGCTAAAATCTGTAACACAAGAAAATGGATGCAAAATAGACAGTTGATTACTTTGGATTTATACCAAAATCATCATCTTGTAACATATTTAAAATTAATTCAAAATAATTAAAACAATGTAAATAAAATGAAAAATATGTTTATGGTAAATTATTTAAAAGCAATTCATTTCAAAATTTTGTTTAATAACTTTTTATTTAATAATTTGCATACATAGCGTGGCTATGCCAAAATTTTGTGCAGCTCTGTCATCTACAGTTAATTATTTGAGAGTTTTAGGTTCTGTAATAATTTTGAATTTATAGATCATATGCATAAAATGAGTACAATTTTTGTATGTTAAAATAAAATGTGTTTTATCTACGTATCACCATTCTTAAAAGTTGATAAAAGACTTGAATATTTTCATTATCTCCCAGAATTCATTTTCCTCTATAATTTTTTTTTTTTTTTTCTTTTTAGGAATGTGCTCAAGCATTTCAAAGTATGTCTCAAGAAGAAGAATCACCTCATCAGTATGAACCACTTGCTCATTTCTTGGTATCAGAAAGGTTTCTTGAGCATGGAAGTCCAGATGTGCGTCTTTTGGTTGCTTGTTGCGTAGCTGATGTATTTCGTGTCTTTGCTCCTGATGCACCTTATGAAGATGAAGCTCAAATTAAAGTATAAATCTAATTCAAATTTGAAATAAATTCCAAATAAAACAAAATTCTTTTGTTTATTTGTAATTATGGTTATATTTATAGATGCTGTTAGAATTTTTCATTGATCACCTAGAAGGTTTAAGTGATACTCAAAGTCCATCATTTAAACGCCATTTTTATTTACTTGAGGTAATTTCTTTAAAATTTTTTAAATTCCAAATTATAAATTATTTATGCATTAATAACTACATTCTTATTTCAGAATCTTTCTGTTGTAAAGACATTTAATATTTGCATGGAAATACCAGACACTCAGGCAATCATATGCCGACTTTTCGATCTTATGTTTAAAGTTATCAAGTAAGTGTTTGAAAAATATTTATTATAATATTTTGTCTATAATCTGTGAATTATACATAAAGTACCTTGGTGTGTATTTCCATTAGATCACTTCATATAATGTAGGTTTTTTTATACATTAGAAGTTTTAATAAAATGTTTCCCGGCATTGACACTTAGAAATACTTTTTACCTGAACAAAGATAATAGAAAGAATTTCTGTGTGAAAAGAATATATGAGAATTGCAGATTATGGAAGATAACTTTACTTGTATAAAACAAGATATGTTACAAAGCACAGTACACAACAGTGTATGTTATTGGATAAAAAGGCTTGGAAATACATCAACACTTTGCTAGATAAAAATTAAAAATATTTCCTGGAATGTTAAATTAATAATTAACTGTAATACTGTACAAATATTTACACTGTAGTAAATAAAAATTGTCATATTTTAAAAAATTTTACTCTAAATTGCATAGTTTAATATTTGTTTAAATTTTATAGTGTTTAATTTTCCAATTTTTTATTTTATTGAAATTGAGTTTTACTATTCCCAGAAAATTTTTGTTTATTTCTACAAAATATAATTGCTTATTTATTTACTATGGTCTCTTATATGCTTATAGTTCTTGTACTGATTTTACATTCTTAAATGTATAGTGTATAAATTTTTATATTATGGCATAAGAATTACTTTAAAAATTGAATAATATTATGTTGGCTTGATTTCAACTACCAGCAAAAACAAAACAATGGTGCATCTGAAAAAGTAAATATATAAAAAGTCAATAGGGAATCTTCTGCAAATTATGTGACTCTGTGTATTATAGGCAAAAAGTATGGTATATATATTTACAAACTCAGATTTAGTTTGTTTGCATCTATACAAATTAGGCATACTTCCATCAAATTTTAAAAAACTATGTGTTTTAATATTTTTGATACACAGACCATTTAAAAATTATTAATGTTTTTGTAAACAATATTTAAAGTTACATGACGTGATTCATTTGTAATACTTTAATTTTTTTTTTTTTTTATTTATGTCTGTGTCCTTTTAATGTTTAAAAATTTTATGTAATTAAATTTTTATTTCACTTTTGTATTTTTAATGTAAAACAATGTTTAAATATATGTCTTTTAATTTTTTTTTTTTTCAAAATATTATACAAGAATTTATACAAATTTTTGTTCACAGATTTGAAAATAGAGATCATAGAAAATTAATCCTAATTTAAATCAGGAGTAATTATTGTTATTTTGAAGTCATTATTCAGATTTTCCTTAATGGAATCATTTGAAAATTTTCTTTATTTAATTAATCTAAATTTCTGCATTTAAGTTTGGTAGATTAAAAATTACCATTTTGCTTTCAGAAGTAACATGAGAATAAAAAGATTTATTGTGGATTTATTGACTCCTTTCTGTGATTCAGATTATCTAAACCAAGATCTTCTTGATACTTTGCTTATGCATATTGTTGAACCATATAAAGTAAGTATTGTGTTTCCTCAGAAAAATTCAGTACACTGTAATAAAATAAAAATGAATATTTATTTTTTTTTTTAACTTTTAGTCACAAAATGTGAATGGATATTTGTTGGCTCGAGAAATAATTCAGAAATCAGCAACCTATTTAGAACCTTTCCTCACTGCAGTATGTATATTTCTTTTCTTATTAAAAAAACATCTATTTTAAATATTATATTAAGATTTATTAATTACATGTGCTATTTTTTTTTACTCTTGAAATATATTAAGTAAATTATTGTCCAAATTTTCTTCAATAGAATGTTTGTAATTTGTAAATTATTACATTACTCTGCTTAAGAATCTGTTATTTTTATCAAATTAAAGTTGGGTGTCTGTAAAAGAAATGTATGCCATGTTTTATGAAATTCTTATATATTGTTTTTTTTTTTTTATATTTAAGTACAGCTATTTTAATATAAATATATATTTATCTAAGTGGCTCAAAAAAAAAAAAAAAAAATTACAATTTCATTGTAGACAATGCTGTGTATATTTAGAGACTTGTTGTCAGCAAGGATAAAAAAATTTAAATCCTTAACTTAATCAAACTAGAAGATATTCAGTGATACCAAAATCTATACATTTAATTAAAATTAATTTATATATTGTAAAAATGTTTTATACGTAACAATGTCTATGTGAAAGGCAAAATTATTGTTAAATATTAGTAACTGAAATTTATTTATGTAAATTACTTAAGATTTTATGGATACTTTTAACTAAGCTAACATATGTAATGCAGTTCTATTTTTGGAATAGAATTTAAAAGTTATTGTCTATTTGATGATATATAGCAGGAAATCCCTAATTGTCAACTTTCTTGTTTATGAGATTTGAAACTTATAATTTCTTAAAAGTGTTCAGCTCTATAGTAAAAGGTTCAAGGTTAGTTATGCTCTGGAAATATTTTCTCATCAAATATCTTCCTTGAAAGTAATTGGAGACTTTGAGCTGGTAGAAGAATTTTGTCTGATTGTTTGTTATACTTCATTGTAGTAGCGTGCTTAGTAGAAACTATTTTGAATTTTGAGCTGCAATTAATTAAAAAATTATATGAAACATGAATTGTTCATCTATTTAGGAATTTGATCAAATCTCCATTATCATCTGCCTGTGATATATATATATAGTTATATATGCTTATATATATGTGTTAATTAAAATATTTATATTTCAGACTTTTAATGCTGAGCTTGTCTTGGGAGTATCTGAACGCAAATCTGCAAAATATTTCACAACTAGACATCTGTTTGATTTAATTTATGAGCTGAATATCATTTATCCACCTATAATGCTCAAAGTTTTCCCTGAACTTGCAAACAAAGTAAGAAATGTAAGTAAGAGTTTGTATCTATTATAAGGGAAATCATTTAATATAAAATCAAATTAATTATTTTTTAAATATATGTTTTTTCTCCTAAAAATATATATATATATATATATATTTAAAAAAAAAAATTATTTTCTGGTTTTATGTTAAAACTGATTTTTTTTTCTTTAACTAAATTTTTTTTCTTTCTTTTCATTTACTTTATTGCTTTTTCATCTGGAATTCATGCATATTTTTTGTTGATTTTTTTGTTTTTCACTTTATGTCTTATTTTTATAAGTATTATTTTCTGTTGTTTTGAATAGGATTTCTGTGAATTATTTTTAGCTTTATTAAAGCACTTTTAATGTTCATTGCAAAATCACTATACTCTGAAATTTTTATTTTATGAATGTTTTTGAGGATAAATTTTATTTGATTTGTTTCTATGTACCAAAACATGATTATCAAGAACGAAATTGTTGTGAAATATAGAGGAACATCCATGAACTATTTTTCGTAATTTGCATTTGTTTGAGAACAACTTTAAAGCCAAAATAGAATGGATGCAAAATTAAAACTAAGGAATGGGCTTCAAATTACTAACAGCAAAAGTTACTATGATTTTGCAAACAGCAATTGTTATAATTGGGTTTGCAATCAATAAGTTTCTAAAATATATTCATGGTTATTTCCTGTTTCATGGTTAGAATGATGTCTTCTTTTTATTTCTCTTCTAATTGCAACTCTGATCATATTATTTGTCCTTCAAAAGAAACAAAGATTTGTAAGACCAGACAGCTTATTCTTTTTCTCTTTTTAAATTAAAATTCTGGTTGGTTAGCTTTTGATAATTATATCTACAATGTTTTTTTGCATTATAAGTTTTGATTTGTATCCAATCATGTAGTGAGCAGAGATAATAACACGTTTTATAGTATTCTAAGAATACGTATTCCTGATAAAGCTATTATCAGGGTATTGTAATTGTTTTCTGTGGAATTTAAAAAGATATTTAACATTTATTTCATTTACTAAAGTTTAATTATTTTTATTTTTACTTTTATCAAAATGTTAAAAAAAAATAACCAACAGATGTATAAATCACTTGTGGCTTATTATTTCAGCAATTTTTTTATGTATAAGTTTATTGGACTAAGGCGCAAATTGATTAAATTGATTATTGAGGTTACTTCAGTTCTTCACACCAAGGAATTTTCTTTATTGTTGAGATATATATGGCAAGGGCTTAATTAATTTGTATTGAATAAAAAAAAATAATGTGAATTTTAATTCAGTTTTTATATGCAAAAATAATAGTTTTATGATTAATGTCTTTAAAAAAAATTTGTGAGTGTTTCTGCATCTTCTCATAAATAGCTAATCTCCTTGTATTCAAAAACATTTGGTAAGAATTCTATAAGATATATTTCAGATTTTATTGCTGTTTTATTTAAATTAATATGGATATAAATGTTTTTGTTTTTAAAGTGCAATAATGAAATAGAACGTATGGATGTAACCAAACTTGCAGTTAGGATTCTAGCAAATAAAAATTCCAATCTCATAGAAAATGAGAATATCCTGTGGAAGGAATTTCTACAAAGGTATTGTAAAGTTTTTATGATACCTATGTAATTTCATATTTGATTTCACTTAGGATTTGTTTAAACTATTTTATGTATTAGAATTATTATTAATTTTTCAAATTGTTTATTGTTGTAAAACAACTTCTTTCAGATTTTATGATAAAGAGATTTGTGTCAGGGAATTTTGTGCTAAATCTATAAAAACATTTCTCCTAATTCATCCTGAATCCAAAGACGATATAACAAGTATATAATTTTTGTATTTGTTCAATTAAAAAAAATATTGATTAAAAATGTATTAAAATATTTTAAATAATATTGAGACATTTTATCAATAACAGATGCCCTAATTACGACACACCGAGATGTAAGTGAGCATATTCGTTTCACAGTAATTGCAAGTATATTAGCAGCAGCAAAAGAAGATATTTTCAGTATTAATGAACAACTTCTTGATTATGTTCAAGACAGAATGTTAGACAAAAAGGTTTGTATTTTATCTATTTTAAATAAAAATGTTTTGTTAAATAAATTTTATACATTTACAATGATAAATGAAATTGTAGACACTTATAAAAGTTAAATCTTTCATTTAAAGCAAATATCTTTATATTTCATAAAAGTTCATTTTATATCAAATTTGAAAAATTAACAATAAAATTCATTGAGAATAAATATAATTAACATTGTAGTCATGCTGAATCTTCATATTTTTCTAACTCAACTTCAAATATCAGTATTTAGTGTAGTCATTCCTGATAGTAATTTAATGGTAATGCAATTATAACCATCATTAATTATTTTTTAATTGATACTTCATTTGAAAAATTTTAAATTTTCGAAATGCATGATATTTTTCATTTAGTTCAAGTTTAAATCAAGGTTTTTCTTTAGCAAAATCAATAATTGATTATTTTTGTGTTGAACCGTTATCTTTACTGTGTGTTAATAGCTGAATCACTTTGAAAAAGAAATGATACATTATTGTAAAAATATCATTCACTGAAAGTAGCAGAGGATATTATCACTATATTGTATCTAGTGTGTCATATATTATGAGAAAGTGACTATATCTATTTGGTGGCATGTCATATCCATCTCAATACATTAGTAAGGGTGTTAATATTTGCTTGAATATGGTCAAGATATAACATATTTGTATGTTAACTTCAGTTAACATACAAGTAACAGTTAACAACTTCACTTTTTGTGTTCATATTGTATAGATTGAGACTGATAGTGCGATCAAAACTGTATAGATTGAGGAATAGTTTTTTTCTTCATATCTTCTTTCTTGTCCTACATTCAATAACACATTTCTTTTATTGTTTTTCCCCAAGAAATATCAACAGCCCTTTTTTGCTTATTATTAAAAATGTGTACCACAGTTTTGTATCACATTTTAAGCTCAATCAACCTGTTGTTGATTTTTTGAATTAAATTAAAAATTTCTTTGCACAATACAGATGTTTCATTTTATCCTTTTAATGTAACTACATTTTAAAACTATATTTAATTTCAAAACATGTACATATTTGCATTGAATGAAATATTTAATTTTTATTTGCATAAAAGTTTGAAAATAAAAATTTGACCAACCACTGTAAACATAAGTCGAATAATTGTGTACAGTTAATGACTGCTTTTGCAAACATATATATTTCAATATAATAAAGATGGAGTCAATTACTAAAAATCACTTTCAATTTCAACAGATATGTATTAATATAACATGTTTAGTTAACACTGTAAAATAATTTTGTTAGAGAAAAACTTGCCACATTCTTTTTTTCTTTTAAATTTAATGGTATTATCTACTGTTAATTTGAATTAAAAAAATAATGTTAATTAAAAATAATGTAATGTTAATTTTAACTTAAAAAAATTTTTTACATTTCAAATTTCTCATATTTTATTTAAAATAGTGAAAGAAAATTATTCTATCAAAGTTATAGTTAAAAAAAAACTTGTTAGTGACCTTTTTTTTTTTTTTTTTTTTTTTTTCATTTTTTTTTAAAATAAAAATTATTTATAATTATTTTTAGAAAAGTTTATTTATTATTGAAATTTGCTAAATATTGAAACAAATTCTTTTGGGTATTATTTTTATAGCTATAATTTTTTCCTCTAGTCTATGCAATTTTTTAGCCATTTGCATTTTACATGAAACTTTGGGAGGATTTTTGCAAAGCCCACAATCATTTCTGAAAATAAATTATATTGGCAATTAATTTTACATATTTTAAAAAAAAACGATGTTATCTAACTAAATATACATGTATGATGATTAAATTCTCTACAATAGGAAATATGCTTAAATTTCTTTTGTTTCATTATTCTCTTTATGTTATATAAAAATTTCATTTTCAAATTTCAACTTAGTTTTATATAAAATTTACTATTAATTTGATATATAATAATGTATGATGTTTTTGCATTTAATTACATAATTTCATTCTCTTACAGTATGAAGTCAGAAAAGAAGCTATTTTAGGTTTAGGAAAACTTTTTAATAAGTATGTGCTTTCTGGAAAATATGGCAATGGTAACAAGTTAATCAAGATGTTAGACTTATCCAAAAGTGGTCTTTTAAATATATATTACCAACCATTTCCTAAAGATAGGTGAGGTTCTTAATTTAAACAATTACTGTAGAGTTTGTATATATTTAAATTAAAGGGTTGATAACATTTAAATTAAATTTTACTGTGTCCCTGTGCCTTGTTATATCACTCTGTCATATATTTTGTGCGTCTTAAAAAAAAATCACTTTTAAGTCTAACTACTTCAAAAATTATGTTTTATTGCAGTGAATTTTATATATTTTTAGCTTCAGTATTTTTCACAAAACCTTTAAGCTTCAAACTGCTTAATAAATAACATAAAAGTCCTGAAAACTTACTGCATAAGTGTTTGGTAAATCATAAATTTAAATTCACATTTCAGTTATTTTTAAAACTGCCCTGAAGAGAAGTTTAAGATTTGCTAAAAAATAATCATTTATGTAATGCTGCCTTTATATCTAAAAATATCAATAATGTGGTGTGTTTTTTATCTATAATATGTACATTTCAGATACAATACATATATATATTTTCTTATAGAATGTTGATTGAACGCATTCTTTATACATGCTTAGTTCCTTACCAAAAACCGAAAAAGAAGAAAGGATGAAATTATTGTATAAGTTGTATTGCACAGTTGATGGGAATGCATCAAGGTTAGATAGTAATAATTTATTAATACTTTTAGCATAATCTTATTACAATTAGAATATTATTTATGTGCTTATAATTTTCTCTTCTTTACCTTTTTTAATAAAAATTTGCCTTTAATTAAGCTTTTATCTTCAGTAGGATAAAATATTACATTGTAATTAAAAATTGTCCATTATTGATGTATTACACTTGAATAATATGAATGAAAATTGAGAAATAGTGTCCAATCCAATAAAAAAAAACTAACATTTTACTTGTTTTCTACATAATTAATTTATTGAAAATTTATTTATTTTTGTGCGTCTAGAAATGTTTAGTGATAAATTTAATCATGCATTTCTTTTTTAATTCTAAAACACTATGGTTAAAAAGTTGTTTTAAAAGTTGACTATGATGTATAAAAAATTGTCATCTAGAACCTTTGAGTAATTTTTTTTTCAAATAAATGGCATATTAATTATTGTATCGTAATTTAATTAAAAATTTTCAAATCACATAAAAGGGGTATATTTATAAAAATAGTTATCTGTTTAATATTTAAATATCCATTGTTTTCTTTACGTTTCTTAAAAGAAAGAAATTATTTTATATTATATACATATGGCATACATGTATCTGTTGTACTGTTTTAAATTATTTTAAATATATATTTTTTAATTACATGTATGTAAAATGACATTTTTTTTTACTCTATTTATTTATAGGGCAATTAAAGAAATATTTAAGTTGCAAAAAATCGTAAGTAAATAAATAAAATTTTTCATTTTGTAAATATCTAAGTCATAAAATACATAAATGTAAATAAAAATTTCCATTATATAACTAAATAATGAAATTAAATAATTGAACTTGACTTAATAAGTTTGACCTAATTTATTTATTACCTTCATTCCAATGTGTTATGCTTTTAAATATAATATTCACCCTGTTTTAAATAAAAAAAACAACAATATGCTGTTTGTATTTTAATATTTTTGACATTTCCTTCTCATGTGAAATACTGTTCATCTATAACATTACTAATCCTCAATATCATTTAAGATTTGATAAGCATTTTCAATCTTGCAAATTACTTTTATACTATATATTTATAACGCTTTGAAAATTGAAATTAATTTGCTGCAGAAAATTAGTGTTGAACTAAATCTTTCTCTACTTATTTAGTTCAAAAGAACAATTTTTAAATTGAAGTTTATCTTTGTGATACGGACAATTTATATTTTAAAAAAATATTAGGTTTATAATTATATAAGCAATGTTTTAAAATATTTTATAATATAATCCTAATAATTTTTTCAAATTTTATATATATTTCTTTTCAGTTTACGAAATGCTGTCTTAAACATTATGGAAATTATTCAGCAAAATAATGATGATCAAACAAAATTAATTGAAACTAAAATTCGATCAATTGCAAGTAAGTTTTAAAATTGTGTTTATAACTTTATTACTCTAGACAGTTTTTTAAAAAATAAGCAGTTCTCAGCTTATGCTGCATGATAAAGTTGAATTAACTTCATTTTTAAAATAGTTTTAAAAGGGGGAACTTATAATACATGCAACTAGTGAAAAATTATTATAGAAAATTAAATTAAAAGACCATTACTGTATTATACATAAAATAATATTTGAAAGATCAATTTTTAATTCAAGCAAAATAGAAACTCAAAAATTGTTCTAGAATTAAAAGTATCTTTTGAAAAAAAATTTAATTTCAATTAAAAAAGGCTAAGAGTTATTTATAATAAGTCCTTCTCTAGTTTCCACAACCCATAGAAATAAATAAAATGTTAGCCCAAAACCAGTATTGCCCCACTCCCAACTCAATCTCATGGGAAAACTATTAACAAGAAAAGAAGTTTTTTGTCTTAACCATGCTGAAGGATCTATCCCATTTTTGCTCCTTTCTCCTAATTTCGTACCAATTTATAAGGATAAACCTTTTTTTTTATTCTGATAAATTTTTGTTTAAAATTAACTTAATCCTATTAGGTCTATCTTGTGCCTATTAAGTGTGGATTATCATATATCTTCTGATCACAAAGAAAACAATGAAATAGTTATTGGCTATACCACCTCAAAGATTGTTGAAGAATAGGCATAAAGAGAAATTTGTATTTTTTTATCTGTAAAAGGATATGTTAAAATTTTAGTCTATATGTACCAGCCAGAAATTTTAGCCACTTTTCCTTTTAGAAAGGATGTCTTGATAAATGCTGAGGTTTTACAAAGTCTCCTCCGAAGACTTTTCTAAATTACAGTAGTGATTTCCGTCAATTTTAATGATGACCCACTCACAATTTTGTCGATTACAAGTGGAAAATTTACCTTCAGAGATCAGTGATGAAATTAAAGTTGACTCACAGTGGTGTCTGATAGGGAAAATTACTAACTCTCTTGGTCAAAGAAAATATGAGAAATTAGCGGCTGTCATTCTTTCTTTGATAGCAATTCCACTTTCAAATGCTGAACATGATTGAATTTTCAATGTAATTAAGAAAAACAGAACACATTCTAGAGCTTCATTATTCAACAAAAGCCTGGGAAATTTTACTCATAAAAAGGCCCTACAATCATCACCATTTTACTTTTATAGTTGCTTTTTAACCAGTGACTTTGAAACTTAAATAAATATGCTACCTAGACAAATGTGTTTTCTAAATTTCATTCTTCTAAACTCATTTCTTCTTAATGTTGGGATTTCATTTGCCACACGTGCATTTTCAATAAAAAAAAGTGTTAAAAATTTAATTGAAAGATTATATCAGAAGATTAAAATGAAAATGTTTAAATTTAAAAATTGACATGCTGGGTTGTTCTATTTCTTATTTTTTCCCAGATATATCATTTATGATCACCACTTAACTCCTCAAGTTAAAATTAGCAGGGGGGACCACTTTTATGTGGGCATAGTTGTTATCTTTGCAGCAATAAGAAAATAATTCTGAGATACATGAGCAATTGCTTAACAAAACTGTTTTAATGATCTTCAGTGCAACTAAATTATTTGATAGTTAACAATTTTTAATTTAGTAAGAACAAGTGGTGACTGACTATTTCAGTGTGACTGAATATTTTATTTTTCATATTTTTTATAATGGTATTAAACTTCTGAAAATTTTGTCATCTAAGGTGTTTAAATTTTTTAATTATATGATCAAATAAGCATATGCATAATTACGAAGCTCTTAACTCTATTTTTAAAAATATCTTTTAATAAATTTTATTTTGATTAAATAATATGTTTTTGTAGAAAATTAAAAAATGATTTTTTAAAAATATTTTTATAACATTATATATCAAATATTGTATTTTTTCAATTATCATTGAAGTAATATATTAAAAGGTTTTATGCATTTAGAGAATCTTCCCTGTCCTGCCAAAGCAATTGGAATTCTTATGCAATTCTCTCAGCATTTGAAAAAGGATGTCCAATTGCGTAGTAAATTGTCTATTATTCTTAATGGGAATGTTACTTGTGAATTTGCAGAATCAGGTGTAGTAAGTAAATATATGAAATATATTATTTTCAATCTCTTTAGCATATTAAATTTATGAAATTTAGATTTAAAAAGTTTTCAGGTGATATATTTGAAATTTTTTAATAAAATGGAATTTTTATAGAAAATTGGGCATTGATTTCCTATGTCTTCACTTAAATACAATGGTTGCTTTGCAATATCTTTCCATATTCAACATCAAATTATCAAATAACTGGCAAACTCAAAGAAAAGTCACAAAATATCCATCAGAAAATTTAATTGAAATTTTTACTATGTATTGGTCATAACAAAGATATTAACTGGCCGAAGCATCTGACATATGAATGATTTTCGAGAAAATCGAGTTAGAAAAATTTAAATGCATTTATACTATTAAAGTACTTTTTGTGTGGAGATTTCATGACGTAGTGATTAAGGTAGCAAGCTAACATTGAAATAATATATATTTTCTTCTACAAACATAATTTTATGTAATTTCTTCTTTATTTGTATATTTTTTTAATAAATTTTTTATTACCCTTGTTAAACATTCATTTTTGCAGTTGCCAAATTTTGTTTTTTCATATGCAAGTGCTTCTGGAGAAATATTCATGCCGGTAGCAGTCAAAATAAAATACTTAATCATATATACTATCTTGTAATTAGAAGGAGTTTTGAACTGAGCCACTAGCTCAAAACCTTACTTTTCTACCATTTTAAATTTCTTCTCTTTGCTACTTGATGCTGGAAGGAGTAGAAATTTTCTGCATTGTTGTTAAATTTTAGTTATCAATTTTCAATCTATTTCAAGTCATGAATTTTAGCTATCAATTTTTTAACATTTTATCATATATGTTCCTTCAAACACATTTTAACTGATTTTATGTAACAAGTCATTTAATGCTATCTTGAATATTACATCTTGCTTAGCACAGTGGACCTTGTGCCATTAAACAACACCAACTGAAGAGTACATTTGAAAGAAAAGGATAAGCAATTGAATAAATAAATTTTCTAGCAAGTCCACAAAACTCATCACTTGCTTTTGACCACTTCTCACTCAAATGACCTCAGTGCCGACTCCACTATTGCTTGCGATTATTTGCTGTATCCATTGTTTTTTTTTTTTAAGATTTGATATTTTTTGTATTAAAATATTCAAACAAGCTTTATCAAGCAAAGAAATTTTTGGTATGCTTTGCACTTCTATGTATCCAGATTTATTTAATGAAGTCAAAATTGATATGAATATTAAATTAAATTGAATTATTTATTAGTAACAACTGAAAAAAAAATCAACAGTTTAAAATTGTATGCAGGAGGGATCTAAAAAGAGTGTACAGTAATGTAAATATTAATTAAATCAAGTGATTTAACTTAGGTATTTACCTATTATATACATTTAGAAATTGGGAAAATGATTTTTAAAAACTGAAAAGTTATTATTTAATTAAAGACATTTTCAATTTTTTGTAAATTAAAATAATTTGATGTGGTTCATTACCATTTAGTTAATAATAGTTGAAAATGTGGTATAATATTTGAAATGTTTTGCTTTTATACAACTGTGTATATGTTAATGTATAATAGTAAATTTGTACAATTAGTTTTTATTATTTAGAGAGGTATACTATTTGTTTTTAAGATTTGATTGTGTGTAATCTTTGAATATATTTATGCATATATTAATATATATTTTTCAGAAACAAATTCTAAAACACTTTGGCAATCCAGTGGAATCAAATCAGTATTATATGTTACTTAAACAACTATTAGAGCGGATTGTTCCAATAATGTTAGACAAAGAAGGTCTTAAATTTCTCGTAAGTTTTGTTGAAGATTCTGAATTTAGCGGTACTATAGATGCAGAACTAAACATTAAAAAGTCAACTAGAAAAGCATTAGATTTAATATTAGTAAGTATTTTTAAATATGCTCATTAATGAAGTCTTTTTAGATTTTCTTATTTAATGTGTGAAAAAGAAACAGTATAGGAATTTTTATGTATACATTTATCTGTGATGTAAATAAACTTTTTGTAAAAAGATTTTTTTATAGAGATTTTGTATGAATTTATATTACAAATTCAGATTGAATTTGAAATATTTATTAATTTCTTAAATGAACACTGTTTTCTGGATTATCATTCTGGGTAGTTCTTGCTGATTTTGGGATTGTCACTTTCCAAATAAGTTGTATTTTCTTTAATAACTATTTTTAGTAAAAATTTCGAGATTCATGTTACAAAAATCAGTTTGGAAATAAAAAAAAAAAGTTTTAAATTGAAATGTTTGTCAGTGTGTGAATCTTTATCTGTTTTACATTTAGATTTATGAGATAGTTTCTTAGTTTAAAAAAAAAAAAAAATTTTTTATACTTGTTTTATTAACACTCTTCATTATTTATAATCATATCTTTAAAGATATTGTAATTCTGTGATGACTCGTCGGAAAGACTTTGGGAGAATTTTAAATGCTTAAAAATATTTATTAAGAAATTTGTGGAGATTTTAATATGTCATTTGTAGTTTTATCTTAATCCCTCTCAATAACCCATTTGATTTTGCTCAAACGAATCTTTTTATTTTTTATATTAGAAATTAGCTATAATTATTAAACAAAATTTTTATACTAAACAAACTTTCCTACCCCATTGTTATGTGCAAGATTTTATTTTATTATCTTTTCATCTAAAGTAAAAAATATGCTCATTGCCAAAATAATTAAAGCACCAAGCAGGAATTGTAAGGACTAAATGAAATTTTACATGCATATTTGTAACAATGATATAAATGAGTAGCAATATAATTATTCGTTGTAGGAAAACTCGTAAAGAAATACAGGATCTAGTACCTAGTTAAATCATCTCTGGCTTGAATTCACTATGCATTATAATATGGCATTAAGACATATAGATTTCTTGTGATATTTTATTTGACAGTTGCTGTTATAGTTCCTTTAACATGACCAAACTCATTGCTGCCCAACTTGTCAACCTAGGTCATTCTTATAAAATCATTTAGCTTTCTCAACTTCTAAGAAGTATAGATATTGAGTGAAGCAAGAAAGTGCACCAGTATTTAGAAGACTGTCCGTTAATACCCTTGCAGTTTGTGCACAACATTATTGTGTTGGAAAATGCCTAGTTAGATTGTTAGTTAATTGTTTTTTATTTGCTGTCGAGAACTTGTTATTTAAAATGTTAACTTCAGTGCATATTAATTTTTCTGCTAAAAATATAAAATATTTTATTTCAGATAATGTCCTATGCATTTCCCCAGTATTTTTGTGATGATTATATATATTCTACGTTTTTAAAACTTCTGCATTCAGAAGATGATATAGTTGCTGAAAAGACTTTAAAAATCTTTTGTAATATTACTAATGAACCTGGACTTGACAAAAATCAAATGTGCAAGTAAGTATTTTATTTTAAATAAAATTAAGCAATTATTTTTATTATTATTTCACATTGAAGTAATCCATAACTATTTTTTTCCCACAGCACACTGAATCATCACATGTTGCGCTTTATTGAATCTGGCACACCCAAGCAGGTTAAACATGCACTTTATTGTTTAGCTCATGTGGTAAAAAATAGAGAGGAGGTTTTTGGAAATATACTTCATGTACGTTAAATTGTTGTATTTCATATATTTTTTAAAGAAAAATCAAACTAAAAATTAATTTTTTTTTTAAATTTATTCTACAGAAATTAAAAAGGCATTTTACACTAGAGTCACCACACTTCAGAGCTGCATTGGTAGCAGTTGGCCATATTGCTTATATGTGTCAAAATATGTTTGCTTGTGAACTGAAAACTATTGTAGCCAAAGTAGTTGTGAAAGACTTATTAATGTTAGAAAAGTAAGTAATTTTTAACAAAAATAATAATCAAAAAATAAAATTCTTTAATTGTATTGGAAATGAATACACAATATGCTTTCATGCTTGTAATTGCTGTATAATAATTTATGATTTACAAGTTAAATAGTCTTGAATGGCTTTCAATGATGTTGGACTTTGAAATGAATTAATTTGTTGTGAATGATTATTTTTAGTGAAAATTTTAGGACTAGAATTTTTTTAAAGTGAGTTTGTGAATTTTATTAATTAATGTTTTGAAAGTTCAATGAGTGAAGGCTTGTAAGATATATTCATTTTTCTAACCTTATAATTTACAATTGGATAGCAAAATCTGATTCAAAGAAATCTAATTGGGAGACAGAAAATAAAGTTAGTTATTCTGTTTTAGCAAAAATTAACTATTTTTTAAATCATATTTTTTTAGCTCTTAAATTTATTTTTGTCTTTTTTTTTATTCTTAGCAAAAATGAATCAGTATTAAATTTTAGTATATTGAATACTTATGGAAATTATTTCCTTAAAATTTATTTTTCTTTGTTAATTTTATGAATTGTGTGAATGACTGCAAGAATTAAAAATGTGTAAAATATATTTTCATTAGAAAGTGTTTTGTATTTAGTTCGATCATATTATATTTAACTTGATTAGATTACAAAACTGTCTTTTAATTATTCAACATTTGTGAGTTATTTGTTTTCTATGCAACTTATCACATCAGTTGCTTTGTCTAGATGAAAAACATTCATAGAATTTAAATTTCTTAAACTAAAGACGTGGTTGCTATATAGACATGTTGTAGAGATTTTGTGTGTGTGTGAAATATACTTCAGTATTTGATAACATTTATATTTATTATATGAAAATTGTTTAGTATTTTCTAGTAGAAAATCAATTTTCATAATAAATATTTTATTTTAGAATTTACCTTATAAGGGAAATGAACTTTGGGTTCCATTTGATTCCTTACCTAATGAAACAAAAGTTAAGGTGTGTGAAATAATATCCTTATTTTATTTATTTATTTATTTTGATCATTTTACATTTATTAATTTCATCTTATTATTATTCTAGTTAGAAGGAATGAAAGTAATGGTTCGTTGGCTTTTAAGCTTAAAAGACGTGATGAAACCAGCAATGTCTACATTTAGACTTCTTAATACTATTATTGAGCAACGTGGAGATTTAATGGAAAGGGGCCATAATGCGTAAGTTGACTTACATTTTTATTTATTTGTTGTAATAAAAAGTACAATATAACTCCTAAAAATTTTGCTTATGACTTGGAAACTGATTTCTAATATTTTTATGAGTAAAGACAATTTTTTTTATTTACATTTATTTCAAGTATTTTTCATAATTGCAGCATTGGAATAAAATACGAAAGTTGATTTGCAATAGAAACGATAAATAATGAATATTCTCAGAGGAATGCTTTTACTGGACAGGAGCAGCTATTAGCAATGGGAAAATATAAAAGAGTAAACAAGATGCCAACTGGTTAATAAACGTAGCATTAGATTTAGTTCGGAGTGTGTTCTTCTATAACAAACATAAATTTTCCAGCAAAACTCTGGTGTCTGAATCTGTACTCATTTCATGTGTTTTACTACAATACTGAAAACGTTACTCAACTATAAATTACAGCTATAGATTATACATGCAAATTGCATTGATTTTATTGGTAGATTTAGACTTAAGAACACTGAAGTCATCAATTCAAAGTCAAAGTACTTTCAAGCATTGATATGTATGTGTGTATGTATGTGTATGTATATATATATATATAATTTTCAAAATCCATTCCATATAAATGTATCTAGAGATATTAAAAACCTAAAGACTTTCTTGATGGAAATAAGGGTTGATGGTTTAATGATAACCATCCCATATATATATATATATATATATATATGGATGGATTAATCAAATCATGATATTTTAACAATCCTGATATATTTAAAAAATGTGGCTTTCATCATTTGTATTCCTACAAACTCTTATTTCTTATTCTCCCATTCCCTTTAGAAAACCCAAAGCCTATAATCAAGACAAAAAAATATTGTTAATATCTAGAATAAGTATGAGTTTATGGCAACATTTGTGTCTCTCATTTGTCTAATTGTGTTCTTTCCCTTCATAATTTGAGGAAGCAAAAGTGAAAAACATCCATGTAAATGTAATTAAAATCTGAACTGCTTTCTAGAGGCATAAATTTAAATCATCAATTTAATGATGAAATTATGTTTTATTTTATTATTTTTTGAAAAAATTACCCAATTTAACTTAATCTTGAAATATTGTCAGATAAAATGTTGTTCCTTCTTAGATTTTCATTTTTTTGTTGCATTTAGAAAAAAGTTTTCTTTAATCCTGTTATAAAATCTTTTAGAAATTTTTCATAAGATGTAGAACAATTCTATGTATTTTTATATGAAATAGATGTTGAAAATTTTTTTTTTAAAAAATGCATTTTTCTAATTACGTGTTTATTTTTAAAAAATTAAATTTTGTTAACTGAATAATTCAGATATAAATAATTGGGAATACTTTTATCTTATTTTGTCTTTTAGGCCAATGGAAAATTCTTGGATGCGTGTTACGGCTGCAGGCTGTCTTTTGAGATTATGTCGAGAACCAAACTATTCAGAGTCGCTTACTTTACAGCAATTTCAACGCCTTGCCTATGTTATTACTGTATGATTCTGTTTGAATGTATTCAAGTTCTTAGATAATTTTGTATTAAGTTAAAAAAATATTTAATGCATAGGAACATTATTAATTTAGAATGAAATATTTGAGGAATTTCAAATTTTGTTGGAAAAAAAATAGGTATTGGAATAATTGTTGAAAAAACACGATATGTTTTATATTAGATGAGTCAAAATTGGTATAATAAATTTCAAAGGATGATAAAATACAGAAATAAAATTTTTATTTGTGTATTTCTACATAAGACTCTTGCAATTCGTAAGCATGGGATATTTTCAGAAGTGATAATTCAAACCTTTTTAATTTTTTGAATTATTCATCCAAACTGATTTTTTACAGTAACTATTAAAAGTGGTATAAGCCTATTCTGATGAAATAACATGCATTTTTGAAGACTTTAAGTATTTATTTAATTACTAAACTCATAATCAAAATTTTGGTGGTAATATTAATATTTCTTGCCCAAGAATCTTCATTTATTTGTGAGAAAAAAATCAAGTCTATACAAATCCAGAGATCATGGTGCTAATTTACTGGTTTTTCTTTAGCAATGCATCTATTCATAGAAGTTATATCTGGATAATTTCACATTTAGTAGAGGATGTGCTGGCAGCTACATCATACCAAAACCACACTCCTTTACATTGAAATTGTAACTTAAAAGGTGAAAGTATGTAATTCAACATAGAAATCAACCTTAGTTCAATCACAGGATTGATAGACATGCGAAAAACATCAAAGTTTTTAAGTACCAAGGCCTTATTTCTGAAAAGTGGTAGAAGCTTCAGTGGCATAAAAAGCTAACATATATAGCCAAATAAAACTTGAAATTTCAGAGAAAATATGATAGACAGTAGTGTCTCGTGTTTGGGTCATGTTTTAGTGTCTCATCAACGGGTGAGCTATCATCTTTGAGTGACCAGAATACTTGAGCTGAGAAGTGTTGATTTATTAATTGAACTGCTCGCATCTCCAAGTTAACCAGGATGTTAATATTGTCCAACATTTTTGTGTTCTAGTGCTTGTAATAACAATAAGTTCCATACACAGAAAAAAAGGCACACAAAAGCAAACCTTGCAAAAATAAATTGTCATATTAAGAGGTTAGTTTGTAAAAGTCTTCATTACTGTGAGCAAAATTTGATAATACATTTCAAGTCCAGAACATCCAACAATGTTTGCACAAATAAACCGAAGGCATTTGCATGAGATGATTTTATGAGATGACATTCTTTGACCACATAACTGTACTCTCAAAAGCTAGCATGGTGGTGATAATGGAGAAATATCTATTTCAATGTTTAATCCTGCTTTTGTCTGAAACACAATGATATCCAACAGTTGGTCTGAAGACAGCCAATATCACAAACAGAACTTTGTGAGGGTATCCTAGTAGTCTTTATTTCAGATTTAATAACTGCTCAGTGTTATATAGATTTCATCATGTACCCCTAAGCCATTTTTCAGCAAGACTTTTTAAGTCACCAACCCATTTTATCCTTTTGTGCTGCTCTAAACAGCTTGCAAGGTCTGAACATGTTTACAGGGCTTTCATGTTATCTTAAGATGTCTGCCTAAGGCATCATGGTCAACAATTGCCTGCAAGATATTTTAGTGATTTACATGTCCAAGCAAACTCGACAGGGTAGAATATTACTGGGAAATCATTCACAATCTCATTGATAATGGACTAAAATGTGTAAAGGCCTGTATATTATCAAAAAGTGGTCATAATAGATATAAATAAATCAAATAGACTTGACAGTTTTATCTTAATTTTTTGTTTTTATTTATGGTACATTAACATATCAAGCAGTCTTGCATATTTCTATATTCTGTGACTTTTCCTTATTGTTGATGCAATTCTAATGTTGAGAGTGTATGCTTATAACTTTTAATATATGAAAAAAAATAAAGAGTGTATACTTTTTTAATTAAATTAACAACACAGAAAATTTCTAGAGATTTTTTTTTTTAAGAGCCTAATTGAAAATAGTATACATTCAGGGACAACAAAAAGTTTGTGTTAAAGGTTACCTGTGCTTTATAATTTTTAAAAATTAGGTATCTAAAACAACATTAAAAAAGATTTTCTTTTTGCACTTATGCAATAGTAAATTTCTTAATAGTATGTTCGTAATTATAAAACTGTATGCAATAGCACTGTGGTTTTTAAAATATGCTTTTTATTGCCCTGAGAAGCGAGGACTTCCTGTAATGATCCCTTGAGATATTAAAACAAAATGCCTAATTTTTATATCAATTTTTAATTCTTAGTGGCAAGATCTGATAACTTTTTAATAAAGATATACTAAACATTAAATTTGTCCAATTGCCTATTATGAGAAATGTAAATATTATGCTGGCCACCCAAAATGTAACATCGTGATGGAAGCATATGATTATGATATCAGAGTATGAACACGTCATCAGTGATTGCAGTGCCCCTTAAAATCCATATATAATGGGAGAAAAGATTGCCATTTTTGAGAAACAGGAATTGTTCCTTTACAATATTTTGTGTATGTGTGTGTGTAGCTTCAGTATTCCTCATGAAAAAACACGAGCATCATTTGAGCATGTTTCTGAGTTCAATTGAGATAGAGTCGTTGAATACTGAGATTGCTGATTATCCTCCGAGAAAATCGATTATTGTGCTGAATGTAACAAAACATTTGGATTTGATATCTCTTGTCCTTGGGGTTGCATTTTGGATGGTCAGTAGTATATGTATCTTATTTATTCTTTGTAACCTTTTAATTAAATAATAATAATTCACCATTTTGCACGATGTTCTTCTTAGAATTTTACATAATGCAATGAAAATGAAAAATTTGATAACCACTGTGATAAGTAAATATGTTATTTTTTTTATTTTTATAGGATGAATGTTTTGAAGTTCGCAATATATTTGTTGAAAAATTGAATAAAGGCTTGCATTTCATGAAACTTCCTCTGGAATTTTTAGCCATTTATGCTTTAGGTGGACTTGAACCAGATGCAATATTAAAAGATAACATTAAGAATAATCTGGCAAGTAATATAAAAAAAAGAAGAGACTTAATATCTAATGGAACTTTGTCCCAAGTAAGTCACCATTATTTTTCAGTCATATAGCTTAAAAATCATTTCATATTCAAAAATAATATAAAATGCAAAATATGTTTATTTATTTTATTGTATGTATTGTATAAAAATGCTGATGATGATTTTCAATTGAAAAAATGTTAGTATTGATAAATTTTACATGATTCTAAATGTAAATACAAGTGTCTTTTAATACTGATTCTAATTTTTTTGTATGCTATAAAGAGCATTCATTAATTTGTGTTATCCCTATCATATATTTTCTTTTTATTTTGTTCATATGTAATAGAAATTAGAATTAATATTTTGTTTAAAAATTTTTTTTTATGGATATTATGAAGAATGTTGATTTGTCAAAAAGTATTTATCAACTATGCATATCCTATCATTTTCAGTAGATCCTGCAATTTAGGTTAATGCCCTTGTTATATAGAAGGAAAATGTTAAAGTTTCCTACTCGTCATGTGAAAATAAAAAAATTGTCTCCTTACATTTAATTTACATTAAAATTGTATGAGTGTGTCTTTTTTTCAGTAGCAACCATTTTTTCTTCCTTTAAAAGTTAATTAAAATTTTTTTTTTTATTTTTTAAAATGCTCTCTGCTATATTTTTTTCCATCCTGTCACAAATGTAGAACATGTATTCAAACACAACATGTTTTAGGTTAAAAGAAGCTATATGATTATTATTGATTGGAAATATTGACAAAGTGATACAAATGAAATGATAATTTGCACAAAACACTTTGATTTCTTATAATAAGAGAAGCGAGTTAAAAAGAATAAATATTGAATGACTATGAATATTTAAAAAAGAAATGAAAAATTAAGATTAACCAAAATTTGTGTTATAAGAAAAAGAACTAGTATGAACTTTTAAACAATTTGAGTAGAGTGGTTTTTTAAATGATACAGTTTGCGTTAAATTTATTTGTAAACAATATAAGCCCCATGTTAAATTTAGGAAGTTCTGGTGCTGAAAGAAGAGTTTACTTTTAGGATTTCTTTTAGCTCAATTCTTTTTTAGGAATAACATTTTTAGCTTAAATTGCTTTTGCTCTCATTCACATACTCTATGTGATAGGAAATCTTTTCATTGTTGATTATTAAATAAAATCACTATTTTTATGTATTATAAAATCCATTTAGTTTGATAATTTAATATTATATTCGTTTGAAGAGATATCTTATTAAAATTTTATTTAAATGTAGATTTTATTGGATAATTAATTTTTTTTATGTGTTTAGATAATGAACCATTACATTTGCCTGATTATGCATTACAATATGCTGTTCATCTATTAGCACATGCACCCTTTTTAAGAGAATATAATAATGTCCCTTCATTGTTGAAGGTTCAAAAGTAAGTATTTTCTTGAACTATATATTGTTATTAAATGTTGTCAACTTAATTTTATTTAGTTTTGTAGAATAAACAACTATATGTTATGCGATTAACCTATAGTAATTACATCATTTTAATCTTTTAATTATTATAAGTCTCTAAGTCATTAAAAGCATAAGAGTGGTTTTAAAATTATTTAAATCAATTATTTTTATGAAATTGTAATATTTTTATTCTAAACTGTTGATAGATTGTATATAGTGCATAAAATCCCAGAGTTAAAATTTTTTTTTACAATCATGATTGTATTTTTATTTTTACATATTTATTTTAAATTAAAAGAAAAATAAGCGAGTTGTACTTCCCTTCCTCTCCTCCATAAAATGAAACACCCTTAATAACAGTTAATTAACCCTTATTTTTGTTATTATTATTTAATATTCCTAAAAGCGGCATGCTTGGAAATGACTTAGAGACTTAATTTATAACAAAAAAAAAAAAAAATGGTTAATTAGCAAAATGAATTAATATATTTAACTGTCTACAATTGATGATTTAATGTTTTTGAATATGCATATAATTGGATTTTTATTTATAATTCATATATCTCCTTATGTTTTGAAGAATGATGCTCATGTAAAGAAAATGTCAGAATGATTATATATGATGTATTAATACTAATTTTAAAATAATGTTTTTGTAATCAATATTTTCTAATACAATTTTTGTTAAATTAGATGCTTGAGTTTTTTCTTGGAACCTCTTATTTTAAAAAATATTGGCTATAGCTTCAGTTTCTTCAAAAGACTTCTGGAAGATATTAAACAAACTAAAGATAAACAAGATCCCGAAAATACTGAAGTTAATTTAGTAAGTATTTTAATGAAAAACACTATCAAAGAAATTTTTACTTAGTTATAAATAAAAATTATTTTTCCATATTTTTACCTACATTTATTTTTTCTTTATAGAAACTTTATGCAGTATCTGATTTAGCTTTAAACATCCTTATGTCACAGCATAAATTGATTCTAAAAGATTTTCCTGCTCGACCAAAACTCAATCCTAGATTTTCACTGATCCAGACCCAGTGAGTAAAAATATTTATTCCTCATTGAATGAATAAATAGGGCAAAAAAAAGAGACTGGTTTAAATGTATGTAGGAAGGGTGAAGAATTAGAGAAGGTTTATTTAGGTGTCTAAAATGTTTCTTACTCCATTTGGCAAAAAGTTTTTCATAAGCAATTTTTTTGTAAATATTTGTTCCTGAAAATGCCCCCTCCCCCCTCACCTCCAGGAACATTTGCCTTGAAGGTGTTCAGGCTGTTACATATAAATACTAAACTTATTCATTAAACTTTATCTTGCTTAAGTAAGACTACATACTAACTGTGTTTTTTTTTATATATAACAAATAAAAAAATGTATTAGCCTACAGTGCATTTAATTCAGCCTTGTATTAAATATGATTGTTGCTCCCTTAATTAAAAAAAAAAATGCATAGTTTTCTTCTTTTCGCGAAAGCTTATAATATTTTGTTTAAATCAACAAATTGATTTTAATAATTTAAAGTATTGGTTTTTTTTTTTTGTGGTAAATACAAATTTTTTTTATTGTTTTCTGTAGTAACTACTGTTGTAGTTGTCATCTTTGTAGAAGTTTTACCAATGTGAGTAACAAGTATTTTGCCCACATTGGTAATATTTTACATTCATTTGCCTTTGTATTGTTTAAAAGATACATAGCATTCATCACTATTGCCATTGTAATTGCATGCATTCCTATATTTTTCTAATTATAATTATAATTTTTTTTTTTATAAAATGTTTTGAAAATGCTATTTAAATTTATTTATTTTAAACAAATGCATTCCGATTAGTTTTAAAAAATAGACATGAAAAAAATTAAATATTTAATGAATTGAAAACATTTTTTAAAATGTATACTATTTATCTTTCTTTTAGAACTACAGTAATTTGGAAACATATTTGCCTGCTAAATTGCTGAATTTAAAAAGTCTTCAGGTAAGTATAAATTTTCTTTATTCTCTTCATTAATTCAGATAAAGATATTTTTTATATTGCTTATAACGTTGAATAATTTATATGGTTTATCCTATTATGATATATATCAAATTAAAAATGTAGTGAAAACATGTCATTTAAATATAAATAGCTGTTTTATTTTTTAAATTCTTATCAATAACTTTTTAAAATTAGTATAATATTTTAAGTTATTATGTAGATTGTTTTTATTTATAACATTAAAAAGTTATTTTTAAAATTTGGCATTTTTATTTTTGTTTTGTAAAGTTAATTCTAATTCCAATTAGATTAAAAAGAGATATATCTGAAAATTAATAAGAGCTTCTTTTAATAAAATTACATGCAATTCGAATATATTAAATATTTAAAAAAATTTTAAAAATCATTTTTGTATTATTTAGGCAATTTTCAACAAATATTCTGTTAGAATACTTGTTAAAAATTTAATGTTCAAATTTTTTTCATTGTTTATATAGCTAAAGTTCAAAATGTAATAGAAAGAAAAATGTACCTGCTACTTATTACTTCATTTTTTTTTTTTGAAAAGTAACTAAAAACAAAAATTAATTACCTAAAAAATAAGGAGTATGTAAAATTTCAGATTTATGAAAGTTAGTTGATATATATTTAATGTTCGGCAATATTTTAGGACAATTTAAATATTATTGGAACTATGAATTACTATTTTACTAAATTATTGTAATATATATTTTCAGAAAGCTGGTTTTGATATTCAAGTATTTAATGCAGCTGAAAATGAACCAAGCACTTCTACTATGAATAAAAAAACTAAAGCTACTTCAAAAAATTCTAAAGCATCTGTAAAAAAACTTCTTCCTGAAAAAAACACAAAGTAAGGGATACTTCTAATGTTCAGCATTTATTAATTTTATTAATATTAAAAATTATCATTGGCTCTGTATTAAAACTCCCATTTATATTTCTCTTTCTAGGTATAGTATGACTTATCAATCAAACAGTGAACCTGAAACAAATTCTCTTCATAGTGCAAGTGACTTATCTGATGTTGAATCATCAGTTGATTCTGGAAATGAGGAATATCCATCCTCTGTTAGAACCAGAAGCAGAAACAATAAAACTATAAAACAAAAGAAAGTTCCTTCCTTGAAGAAAAAGCAACTCTCCAAAAGCCCATCAATAAAAAGATCTTCTAAAAATAATTATTTATCTTATAAAAGATCTAAAAAACTTTCACCAGACTCTAACTTGACTAAACATGATGATAATTTGTCTTCTAGTGCAAGTATTATCAGTGTTGATGCATCATGTCCATCAAATTATCAACATTTGATTAAAGAGTGTACGGTAGAACTCGATAAAATTGAGCTGAAAGAACATACCTTTAAAGTTTTAAATGTTGCAAAAAATCATTTGGTTTCAAATAAAAGAAAACAAAGTGATTTTAAATCTGAAGATGATTTATCAGATCAAGATTCCTCATCAAACATTCATAATGGAAAGTTGACAAAAAAGGGGAGATCTAATAAAAAGAACTCATCTTTACAATCACTTGATAAAAAGTAAGTAATGATTTATTTTTAAAAACATTAATAACAAAGAAATGAAGTTTCTATTTCATAAATTAATGATTTTTAGTATGTATGCATCTATTTCATTTAAGAGAATATTTTCTGTATAAATTTTTGTCCCCTGCCTAACTCAATTTTTTTTATTACCATTTGACCCATGAAGCATAAATTTTGCTGTTGTAATAACATTTTGGTTTGTTAGTGTTGTTATTTAGAATAATACCTCTTGAAAGGACTTATTTGCAAATTATGTTTAAAGAAATGCCTAAAATTTCCCTCAAGTAGTGCATAGCACACTGTCATAATTGCTTCTGCTGGCTTTTTAAAGCTGTTTGCAATATGTTGTCCACACAAGCTGTGACCATTATAAAAAGTTAGATTCAGTTGTAAAAGTAGAATATTAGGTTTATAAAAACCTGTAAATTATAAAAATTTACAAATAACCTTTAATATAAGCTAAAAATTAATCTATATAAAAATTATGCATTAAAGTTAATAGTTTTAATATGTATATATATATTGTAAAATTGTATACTGTAACTTATAAAATATTTAATGTGAAGCATTTAATTAGAAAAACTTTTATAATTTTTTTATTATGCTGTAGAAATAGGCTGAATTGATAATTTAAGTATAAGGTTCCGATATTAAAGTTCTAATTTAAATATTTGTTTCATTATTTTTTTGAGTACATTCTAAAAAAAATTATACTAAAACATTTTTATTTCACATAATGTTTATATTGCTTGTAACATAAAATACATTTATTTTTTTAATTTTGTATGTATTTTCTAACTAATAGAATCCTTTTTTTTATCTTTATACAATATATCAATTATGTTACTAAAGTTGGATCATAACTCTGTGTGAGAAAGTGCTTAGAAGTTCAATCTTTGTCCAATTAGAGCCATTTGGCTTTTAAAAGACTGTGGAAAAGACATTCCTATTATTATTCCTATATGTATCAGTAGCTACTATTCTTGCTGTATTTATTTGGATGTTTGTCTTTTCTTGATGCATGCAAAATTTCAAAATACAAGTTTTCTAAGTTTAAGAAGCCATATATATTTAATTGTGACTTGACTTGATAGATATGTTCCTAAAGAATATGTGTTTAAAAAAATCTGTGTAAAAAAAAAGTATTGCATTTATGGAAAAATAGAAGATGGTTCCAGTCCTAAAAAATCAGCAAAAGTAATACAATGAACCATAGCATGTTAAACCTTTTTATTTCATAAAAACTATTTAATTTATTTTTTAAACATTTTATTTCACATGTAACATATAAAGTAAGTGGTACTTACGTATTAACGATACCGTGGTGACAGTTGCACCAATAAAGAGCACACGTGCCAACCGCAGCTACAGATTTGGCGGTTTTTAAGTGGCGCCAATCTGCACTTATAGTTTTTGTTCCAAATAATAAAATATATAAAACACTTCATTTAAAATCAAAACGCTTTCAAAAATTTTTTTTGTTCCAAATAATAAAATATATAAAACACTTCATATAAAATCAAAATGCTTTCATCGATGTCAACTCTCGCACCAGTAGTATATGAATCTCAAAGCTGTACAAAATGGAATTCTGCTTCCCTCAAACCAGTTGTCTTTTATAAGTCCCACACGATAAGCACACTGACTGAAATTGCATTTCCAAAACTTACGTTCAGCAAAATAAAGTTTCATGTCATGGGAATTGGGACATTTTCGTTGTTTTGGTAAAATATTTTGCCTGAAAAATAAAATTGCATCTTGTTCTGTTTCTGGCAAATCCCAAATACGCATTTTCGTAGCACTACAAAAATGGCGTCAAACTCAGCAAATCTGCAACTGTTAGATTGGTGCCAATTAAAAAACCGCCAAATCTGTAGCTGTTAGATTGGCGACACTTTAAAACCGCTAAGTCTGTCGCCAAGGTATCGTTAATACGTAAGTACCAAGTAAATTATAATTTGGATACAAAAACATGTCACTAATTCATGAACACAAAAATTAGGCAAAATAATATGAGTTAACACATAAAAAGATTTTATTCTTTGCAATCTCAATTTTATTGCTTCCTCACTTGTGTTTTTATTTCTGTTGATTTTTATGTATTTTTTACAAGTTAAAACTCACTCACTTTTTTCAGTTTCAACTGAAATTCCCTCCCTCCCGATTATAGATAATTCAGATATGAAACAATTAAAAAAAGAACCATTAATGTAGTTAATTTTAAAAAGGAAACATAATAAATAATGCAGCAATTCCACCCTGCTCATTTTGCAATGCCTCCTTAACTTAACGTTTCTGCTGACACTCTTGTCATTGTTGTAGTTTTTTTATTATTATTTATTTCTGTAGATTTTTAAGGCAAATATTTTATTTTACATAAATAATATTGTAAACTTCAATATGATTTGTAAGCTTGCTACTCAATGACAATATTGTGGCAATTTTTATTTCACAATTGTTTCAAAGGAATATTGTTGAATTGTTGCCATTCCATATTGAGTATTTTTATTTAGTTTTTATGAATATCATTAATTGACCAGTCCTAAAATTTACATTTTATTACTGCAAATTATAAAATTTATATCAAACTGGAAAAAATTATGAAAATTACTAATTAAAAAGTGTTTTAACATTTATTATAGAGCGAAACAGTCAACCTCTAAAGATGAAGAGAATAACAATGTACCGAAGCTTCCTGCTAAATCTGTGAAGAAAGTAGCAAAGAGAAGCAAAGAGAAGCAAACTACTGAGAGTCCAAAAAGAACATTAAGGTAATATTTTTAAAATCTGCAGTTATTATGTTTTGAAAACAACATGGAATTTTCAATATAAATTTATAATCCATAATAT
>BPLR01018715.1:0-57044 GCA_021605095.1 Caerostris extrusa
ACTTGAAAGTTATAATCACCCTGTACATAAAAACAAAATTTTGTAATTAATCTTTTTCTATTTATTAGCTTAAAAGAAAGTTTTCTAGGAGGGCGCTTAGTAATTTTTTCTGAAATGGTGATTGTGGCGCAAAATAAATCAGAACCAAGACCTACAGATTTATATTTTTATTTTACCTTGGTTTTGAACTGTAGAAAATTGGAAACATTTGAAATAAAAGGCTCAATTTATGTTATACATTACTAAATTAGTAGTATGAATACACCATATATTTCCTGTAAACATGGATGCAGATAATCATATTTTACTGTAGTCACTACTCTAATTTATGCAGTTCACTAAATTAAAGTTGTTTAGCTAGTTTTGTGTGTATGCTTTAGGAGCCTGATTTTACATGTTGCGCTAAACAACAGTGTTTTAATGCTGGTAAAATGGAATGGTTAAAGACAGCATAAGAAAATGTATTAATTGCGAGAACAGGTAAAATATAGTACAAGTAAAATCTGAAAAACAATGAATTAAATTTTCATATAAACCGATTAAAATTTTTGCTGTTAATTATTGTCAATTAAATAGCAAATATACAAAATACACTGACGAGAGTAAGATAAAATGGTACAACAAACAAATTTCATATAAAGACAGCAAAACCAATTTAAAGCAAACAGCATGGGAGCATCTCGTGAAGTAAGATACGACCGAAAGGTTGAAGTCGGATTCTATTGAATCTTGGGCATTCGATTAGTATATGCTTGATGGAAAAAAAACTGTGTCACACGCTCCCCAAATTAAGGGCGATACCGGTTGTTATATAAGAGCAGGCTAGTGAACAAAAAGTTAGAAAATGAATAGTATACAAAAATGTAAGAAATGCTCACATATGCTGCTATTGGAAATTAATGCTAAATTATGAATAGAAAGATTTAATTTATTTTTCAGTATATTTTTTTAGTTATTTTTGATGAATGAAACAGTTCCACTGACATAGTTTTCAGAATTCCCTTTCTATAACATAATTCCCTATACAATTTAAACTTTATATTTTCTCTATTCTGATTGTGCAGCCCAGTCTAGAAAATAGATTATTTAAGAAGGGATATTATTACGTTAAATAAAATGCTATCAGTACTTTTCTTCTTACGATGAATCTTCTGTATTAGTTTATCCAACAAATTTTATTTATTTTTCTCAATTAAAATCATTATAATTTAAAAACATAGAATACATATATACATATTAAGAGTTATAATCTAATCTCTATGTGCTAAAATAATAGCTAATAATAGTAAAAAAAAACTACAAGAAGAATTTCTTAAGATTGAGGGTTTACTTGAGAACAAAAAATAACAAGTGAAGAAAAGAACTATAAAATATTTTTAGTTTTTATTTCTCAACTTCTGTCTTTAAAAAAAGGGTACAATAAATTAATAGAGTCATCACTGCCTTACAATTGGTTATTTGATACATTCGCTCAAATAGCTTTTCCATTGAAACGGCAGAAATGAAACGAAAACAAAAAATGCTACAGAATGCATACAAGAAGAAACTACTTTCGTGGTTTCCCCGAATCATTTATGGACAGGCAAAGGAATTATGGGATACCCAAGAATTGAAATCTTTCCATTCCATTAAAAAAAAACAAATGCCCAGATAACCCTGTACCAGCAAAATTCTTGGATATTTATCAAGCTTTTCCTGGATTTTAGGTATCGTGTTTGTGAGGCATTTTTTCTCTGTCTGGTCCACACCGGTACCTTTCCTGCTGAAAGTAAACTCAGTTCATATTTCCGGAACTGGTTTTTATTACATCTCAGAAATGCAAGCGCTCTCATTTATCTTCTGTTGGCCAGTTCTTCCCCCACATGATGAAAAGAAAATCTATAAAGGAATTGAATTTATAGCATTGGCGATATGCACCCTTATTTAACAGAAATAGTGCTGTGGCATTTTTTTCTCACAAGAAGAGTTTTGGCATTTGTTATTTCACAGAGGTATATAATATTTAATAAATCCATCATTCAAATTTGACAGCAGAGGAGCTTTATTGTGGGTAGCTATATCACATACAGTTAGTGTTTTGTACTAATGAGAACAAACTGTCACTCAAATCTGATAACAGATATTTGGTATCATGTATAATAAAACTCGGAAAATTAATGACTGTCTGTGCGACTTTCACAGGTCGAAACAACTACAGACTGAATATGAACTATACCATGAGTTGTTCCATCGTGATTTGTGCTAGACCATGAACTGAGAAATGTCTGCTCAAATTAGAAGTGAGGGAAGCGAACCCCCCATTGATGGATTGTCTTAAAAGGAGATTTTTGATGAAGAAGAGAGAGAGAGCTCTGAGACAAGAAGTGTTGTTTTTCTTTTTTTCTCTGAAGTGACTGAATAGGCCGGATTTTCCACTTGATTACTAAGTGAGCCTTGTAGCTTCTTGTACATACTTACGCCCATTGTGATAATTGAGGTCTGCCGCAGATCGATCTAATGCAAAATAAATAAAACAATGCAATATTTTCATTATTTTGAAGTATGAAAAATTTTTTTTTTTCAAGAAAGATAATTAAATTATGCACTCAATATAAAATCAAAAGAATTTTCTTATAAATGAGAAAGAAAAATTAACTGTAATATCATTCAGCTAGATATTAGATTTTTTTTTCTAGGAAAATCTATTGGTGAATATAATTTAAGTATGCATTCGTTCGATAATTAAAAAATAACGTTTTACTTACCAAGCTGAGATGAAAGATAAATAAATAAAAAAGAAGATACGGAATAGAAATTTATTATAAAATTTAATTACCTTGAAAATATTTACAGAGATTATTTTTCTTGGAATTATTTTTTATTGATGTTCGTATTTTTGAATTTGTTTATTGCTTCGGATATTTTAATCTTTTTAAAATTCTATTTGGTTTGCATTCACTGATACATTTTTGTATTATAGCTTAGATTTTGTTCAAACCTTTTGAATTTCAAAAGCATCGTTATTTTTTAGATAGTCTCTTTCACATTTTTGTTTTTCAATTTGATTAAAGTGCAATTTCAGCCTAAAGTATTCACCTATAAATTTAAAATAATTAGATAACATTCATTTAGATTTAATGTATCCCCAGTGTGAAAAAAATATTAAAAGGTGCGAATTTCATGTCATACTATAGCATTTCTGTTCCCAGGAGAAAGGAATGTATATTCTTCAACAAGTGCATAGTAACAACCTGTCACTCAAATCTGACAGCAGATAATCAGTGTCATGGCTAATGAATGATACGTCATGAAATTAGTGATTGTCTGTTTGACCTTCAAAGGTCGACAAATTACAGATATGATATGTACTATGGCATGAGTTGTTGCATCGTGATTGGTGATAGATCATGAATTGAGGAAGTGTCAATTCCTTTGAGAAGTGAGGGAAGCTGATCCGCCTTCCCCTTATTGATGGGTTTTCTTAAAGGGAGGTATTTGGAGAAAAAAGAAAGAGTTCTACGACAAGTCGACAAGAAGTGTTTTCTTTTTAGTGATTGTAAACAGGCCGGAATCTCCGGCTTGTGTTTCGTGAGCTTGTGGTTTCGTGTCATCATATTGTGTGCAAAATTTTTTTTGTAGGGAGGCAGACGTCTGATTGAAAAAAAGTATTGATAAATATAACACAGTTCATACCATATTTTTGTCTATAGATTACATGTCTCTGATTTCAGTTAGAAAACAATAAGGTGCAGTTTTGGGGATCAGAAAAAAATGGTTTAACATCAAATTCATATAAAAAGTATAACTTCATCATTCAAGTGAATTAATATTTTAAGAAAATAATTTCTAGTTGTAGAAAAAAATTGATACACTGTTCAAATTTAAGACGTGACTAAACCTAAATTAGCCAAATGAATGGTTTCAGATATTGAATTGGAATGGGAAATTAATTATGTGAGAATGCAAGGCGTTTTTAATGAAGTGGTGATTATAACTCGTTTCGCCAATCTTCAATTTGTTTTTCAAATGTGAAGCTTCTTAATTTTAGTTTAGTGTGTTAAAAAGAGGAAAAAGACTATTTTGCCTTTAATGTTTTAATGCCCTCTCAGACTTTATAAAAACTAACTAAAAATATTAAGAAATTTTAAATTGTTTGAACCTACTTCAAACAAGAGTATAAAATTTAAAAATTAATATATGCAGGGCGATTTAACAAATCATGGAATAAATGTTGAGGCTAGAGCAGTTTACTAATGAATTTTTGTAGAGGAGTGCATGACAAGAAATGGCGGGTTGAGGAATAAAGAACATTGAGACAAAAAATTAAGATACAATAAAGACACTGGAAAGAAAAATACAGTTTATTTATAAAATCCTTACAAGCATGATTCAAATTTTTCATAATAAATGATCAAAATTGCTACTGAAGAAGACAGCAATACATGTGAGTTTTTTTCCTAATGCACCTGGTAAACACGACATCTTTCTTGGATGCCTGAAGGCAAGCGCTGCACAGACGTTACTCACTTTGCATTAACCAGGGAACGTAACTTGAAGATAAGCCACGCACGCGGAGTATCAATGCCCCCGCAACGCTCTACGATCCTATTAGGACCGGGACCTACGGTTTAAAATGTGTTCCGTAATACTACAAACATCTATTGCACCACCGGGACTCTAACCCTCTGGTACCAAGCGACAGAGCGCTAACCACTCGGCCATTCAGGCCCCACATGAATGGTAGTAAAGGAGTGATTGCCGAATAGATGCCAGGCATTCGCAGCCACAATGGATTGTCGAGCAACGACATCTTAAACTGAGTCAAGTGGAGTTTCATAAATGAAAACACAGTTGCAGACACGGAATAAGAATAAAATAGAGTGCTCATCGGTGTTGTCATCCAGAGGACTCCAGACACGTCACGTGACTGGAATCAGTTGGGACATTATGACTGGCTGCTGCAAGAAATACGTTTTAAAGTGTGTTCGTCCCTCAACGCCTCGCTTCCGACCCTATATTCTTACATTTTTAGATATGCTTTCTGAAGCTAAAGGAAGAATTTTGAGGCGTGGTACAACCATTAAATCATTCCGTAAATTTTAACTACACATTATTTAATAACTACGAAAACGCTGCTTTAGTTTATGAAAATATTGTCAACATGCATTATTAAATTGAAGTTTCTAACTCACTTCATATACCAAAGTTTAAACTATTAAAAAATTGATGTATTTTTTGATGTAATATACAAGGTTCCTAAATGGTCCAAGGCTGTCTTCCTACTTGCAGATTTTGAGACAGATGTTTTCTTTTTACGGGGTAGGATTGACAGCCTACGCCCAACACTCTACAGTCATATTGGATAGGGACCCATGGTTTGAAGGGAATTCCGAACAACTACAAACTTCTATGGCTCCTCCAGGACTCAAACCCGAAATCTGTGACACTGAGAGACAGTCATTCGACTATCAAGCCCTTAATGTTATTAGCATTAGTGAATTATAATGCTTCTCGTGTAAGATTTAGTTTTGCTAGATTCAAGTAAATTCAGATTTCATAATTTATGTTTTTTATTCATCACACAAACTTAATAGGAACGATCGGGGCTGGTTTAATAGAAAGTGCCAGCCCATCGAATGCCGTATTAAAGAACTCTTGTATATCACGCTGAAGTTGCTAAGTTATTAGCATTAGTCAAATATAATGCTTCTTGTGTAAGATTTATCCAAATTAAAGTAGATTCAGATTTCAGATTTCCCATTTTTTTTATTTGTCACTTGCACAAACTTTATGGGAACTTCAGATTAACGAAGTTAAATCTAGAATCCACTTTCTCAAAACTTTATAAGGCAAATACTCAGTGACTCCAGAAGTTGAGAATACATCAATAATTTTAATATAAAGTCGTTTTAAAAGGCAACTAAAACTGTTTTCTTTAATATAATCTTTATTTCAATTCCTTCTATTAGCTCACACTCTCCCTATATATATTTTGCTCAGATTTTCAATCGTTCATAAAATACTTTTTATTCATCCACTCAACCTCAAATACATTTTCTTTACTTGTAGTGGATGACACTGGATGTGAATACAGCTCTTTCAAATATTAATTCTGTAATTACATTTAAATAATTAATTCTAGTGTTTTTAGATTTAAGTTGCATGTATCTACCCATAGATCACGCCCTGATAAACTTAAAAAATGAATGAAAATGATTTATAAAGGACTTTCTGCAATAGAGTGAAAAAAAGTAGGAATTGACATTAAATTTTTTTTTTTATTACTTGTTATATATACATGTGACAAATAATACCTCTGACATTTGAATAATAATTTTCTATTCTTATAGAAGAGACCTGTCAAGTTGTTTTTGACCTGTCATTTTGATGAAAAAAATCTTCAATACTGTATTCGAGCTGGTTTCATTGATTTAACTTTATGTTTGAAAAGATGGTAAAAAAAACTAATAAACAACACATTTTTCATAATAATGTCCGGTGTTTCAAAAAAAACAGACAGTTGGATGTTATTTGTAAGATCCTTATAACTCTTGTCTGGTTAAAATAAAAAGATTCAAGTCAATTTTAATATCACTTTTTGTCAAAATGTCTAGACAAATATTTTTCATTGATAGTTTAACAATTTTTCAGAGGAGTTATTAACAAAGCAATTTTTCAACAATGCATGCTGTCATATAACTCCCTAAAAACCATTGAAAATGTTGGTTTAACAACTATAGCTTTTAAACCATGTTGTTAAAATCATAGCCAACATTTACTTTTACTTTTTAAATAACCTTAAAAGTAAACACACCTACCCAAATGTTAAATGGTTCTATTTTTAGTTATCGTTAATTAAATTTACTATTATTGCTCAGTGAAAACATTTGCAATAAAGTTATATTTTTAAATGAATGTATTTAAGCATAGTATTATTTATTGTGTTCATTCATTTGTGCTATTTAAAATTAAATAAAAACAAGTAATATAAAAATAATGTTTTTAAAGTCGATTCCTACTTTTTTTCACTCTATTGCAGAAAGTCCTTTTTTATAAATAATTTTCCTTCATTTTTTTTAAGTTATCTGGCGCCATCTATGGGTAGACATATGCAACCTAAATCTAAGAAAAACTAAAATCAATTAATTAAATTTAATTACTAAATTAATATTTGAAAAGCTGTATTAACATCCAGAGTCATCCACTACAAGTTTAAAATGTATTTGAACTCGAGTGGATGAATAAAAAAAATATTTTGAACAAGATATAAATAGGAGAGTGTGAACTAATAGTAGGAATTGAATAACTTAAGGAACTCCAAACGATATTGTATAAAATCACGTGAAGGCAATTTAAATAAACCAATAAGAAACATTGGAATGAGTCCAAGGACATCGATAACCAACAATAAACAATACTTCTTAACAATTATAACCAACAATAAACAATACTTAACAATTAAACGATTAAGGATTAAAAAAATGGAAACCGGAAAGTTGAAATGAGTTAATAAACAGTCGCTGAACTTAGAAAAATAGTTTATATAACTCTTTCAACAATGTTTTTAAATGTAATACTTCAAGGGAGAAATTAAATTATTTTGTAAGAATTCTTGAAACATTAACGTTTGCCTCATACGAAAAACTAGTTGCAACACTATATTTCGCTGATAACACGCTTTTATGAATTAGTATTGTAAAATTTTCAAATGTCGCCATGAAAATCAAAAATAAATGAGTAGGAGGAACAACGTAGTTTCATGGCAAGGTATTTTACAAGGCAGAAAATCTATTGTTCCACATCATCTTTCATTAGTTTCACAAATATCTCACCCACCCAACGAGCGGCAATTTTTAGATTGTCACTTTGGGCTCAAACTGTTAATTAAAACACTTATAATATCCGCCATGTTCATGAGGGAGGTTCTTGTTGCTTTCATAACCGATTAGAATGTTATCTAAAAGTTCCGAGGCAGAAATGGAAGGTCGGAGATTTACTCAAAATATTTTCGTGTTGTGGCTGCATACTTCCAAGATAGAATGATAAAAGACATAGTTTGCGTAGTAGTTGTCAGGAATATGCTCTCATAAATAGGGTTACGTTTGATTTGATATTTTATGCTACCGCTGTATGTTCGTTGATGCTTTCAATGGTAATTAATAGATTTTTATTAAAAATGTTTAGATCTTGGAATATTATATTATAATTTAATCCAACGTTGCTTTAGTTGTGATGCAGGTATTTAAAAAATATCAATTTGTGTTGAATATTGTAATATTAAAAGAAACTTGTTCGCTATATTTTCTAAAATTTTTAAGAAATATTTTTGTTATGATCCCGTACTTTTAAAATTATTAAAGTAACATTAATATTTCATCACGATTTTTTTTAAAAAGACAATTTTTAGTCAATAAAATCTAGTGCGAAAAATAAAAATCAAATCTCTTATTCAAAATCAAAAGTGGAGTACAATAAACCAATAAGAAACGTTGAAAGTGGTCGAGAACATCGCTGATCCAATTTCCCCGAAGTAACAATCCTTGATTTTTTAAGGATTAAAAAAATGGAAGTGGGAAACTGATAACTGGAAACGGAAAACTGAAAACTGATAGTTAACAAACAGTCGCTCTGGCTAGAAAATTGGTTTTTATATAGATCTTTCAACACTGTTTTTTAAATGCGATACTTTAAGAGAGAAAATTAAAATTTTATAGTAACTCCTTGAAAATTTATTAACTTTTGGTTCGTAAGAAAACTATTTGCAACGATAGATTCGTTGACAACACGCTTTTATGAATTAGTATCATAAAATTTTTAACTGTCTTTTTTTGTCTAACAATTTTCGTTTAACATTTTGTCTATCTGAATAAAAAGTTGAAAATGGGTTGTTGGTAAAGTAGATGGTCTGGGGGAATCTGCCCAAATCATCAATTACCTTAATTCTTTCATTATTTGGAGGCTGTTCACGTTAAAGAGGCAAAATCTCTATTTTCCAATTTGTTAAAATCAAGTAATATCTGCATTCTCAAGACTAAAAGGAACATATGAAAGTCTTTTCATCAAAAGTTTTAAAATTGAGATGAGGGACATGAAAATATAAAAGGATGTCCATGATGGATTTCCTTTATATAGTATTTTAGAGAATGTCTCTCGTACAGATGGCTCATGATTAATAACAAAATAGTAGTAGGTGATGTGCGATAAGCTCCCGATAACCAATCACTGTGCATCATCAAGATTTGCGCTTAAGTGTCGTTTTGGCCGCGAAGCCGTAAACCATACAACCGTAGTCTAGTTTTGATAAAATTAAAGATTCATAAATTTTTAAAAGGGATACTTGATCTGCTCCCTAGTGTGTTTCAGATAAAACTTTTAGAAGATTCAATGCTTTAGTGCTTTTTCGTTTAAGGGTTAAGATGCGTGGTTTAAAAGAGTGTTGAGTTTAATAAAATTGTCATTTGAAAAGTTGAGTACACGTCTGTGCCAAATCGAAGCGATCCTCAATTCTATACCTTCGGTTTCACCCGATGACGATATTGATTCATTACATGCTTTAACCGTCTCATTTTTTAATAGGCGAAAAGTGAAGTTCCCTTCCAGATGAACCGGCAAATGAGGAGCTACCCCATCGCACTCGATGACAACTTGTTCTAAGCATTCGAAAGGGACTTTGGAAAAGGTGGCACAGTGTTTTTTGCTGGAGAGAATAAAATTACTCAAAGTGTAGGAAGCCTGGAGAGAATCACCAAATTGGAAAAATAGTCATCATAAAAGAATCCAATCTTCCACCAGTCACTAGGCCGAAGTGCATCCCGGCGAGGACAAGCGTGTACGAGTGGTAACAGTCAGAACATCTAAAGGATTATTTAAACGTAATATTTTAAAATGAAGTTATAAGTAATTTGGATAGGAGCATGTTCAACTTTATCATGAATTATACAAATTCTATTGTTTATAGTGCGCCTATGTGCACTATAAACAATGGTTCTGTTTTGTATACAAGGCGTAGTAAGCCGAAATCTATATTTTGTTTAAAATACGTTTATATGAACAGGTTTACAATAAAGTGGTACATCCACTTCATTCACCGAACTTGCTAATTCCACCTTCAGACACCTTTCAAGTCTGGTACACCTCATCTGCCAAACAGGTTCCATGAATAAGCAGCACTTACTCGTCTGTCCTAAAGGTTTTGATATTCTCGAGTTTTAATACTATTGATGTTTTTTATGCATTCTTAATATTTTGAGGTGTTTTTTTCTGAATTAATTATTTTTATTCTTTGGCGAGTGGCCTGATGTAAATGGATTGATTTCGTTTTCCCATATGAAGAAATAAATTTTTTTTTTTTAGACATAACCGTTTTCATTTACATGTCATAAGACGTTTATTTAGAAAGCGATCCGAATTATTTATAAATAGAAATTTGATATTATGATATGAACAAAATTAGTTTTTATAAATTGACAGGCAATATAATAGTTACAAGCAAATTTAGAATTGCTAAATTTATTGTATTGATTTTTGCTTGTGCTACCCAATGGCAAAAGTACTTGAATCTTAAATTGTGCAGTGTGTAGAGATACACAGAAATGTAGAAAAAAAAGGTTGCCAATTTTGAAGATAAATTTAAAGCATGGCACAGTGCTGGAAATTCAGCGTCTTTCAGATTGCAATAAAGAAAAGGAAATATTTCTGGGGAGACATTTTATCAAACAATTTCTGAAAAGGTTTAAAAAGGTTGTGCCAATGGACCTCTTGATCAACCGTCTTTAAAGGCTATTAAAGTTCACCGACCACCTCGCATTAAGTGTTCGAAACTAAAGGAAGAAAAACGCTGAAGATGTTTTTGGATAAATACATAGATCAACTTAAAGATTTTGACCTCAAAAGAGTTGGAGGAATGGTTACATCAAATTGTATTTCTATAAGTTTTCCATTTCATATTATTCTAATGTTTCTTTTGTTTGTAAATATTCCCTTTAAACTTTTCAAAATCATTTCCATTGTTTAGGAAAACAAAGAATTTATCCTTGAATATGATTGTTGACACTAATGTAAAAAGAGGAAAGTTCAATACTACCAAGGAAAATTCTGCGTCTAGGTATTTTGTGCGAAGTTGAACGATTCGAAACTAAATACAGTAATTTTGGAAATAACTTGATAGTCATCAGCAATATCCGATGTACCAAGACAGATAAAATAACAAGTGATTTCTATGAATCGAATTTGGAGAAAAAAAGGAATAGAGAATTTGCAAAAAGCAAAATAATTAAAAACCTGCTAATTCATCAAAATTTAAAATACATAGACCAGCTCAAATGTAGGGATGAATATCTCACCATATTTAGTAATGTATAACAAGATAAATATTGTTAAGATATCCAGAAAATGATGCATGAAAAACTGGCAGAAGAATCGTCACATCTACGAGAGAAAATTTTCCGTTACAAGATTCAGAAGCTTCGAAATTACAGTTACGGGCACATGCAACTGTGAATTAACGACTTCACGTCAACTAATGTATTTATATTTTATTAATAATTTTTAATCTTTAATTTCAAAGATATTTTTAATTCCATTGTAAAATAACGGTGACTGCAACTGTTGAATCCTGTTTGCAACGAAGTTTCTCATCATAATCCGTCTTGGTCATATTGAAGTAGATCGTCCACTAAAGGTAAAAAACTGGAAAATAGAAGGCTTCCCATCTTACAAATAAATTTACGTCAAGGCATCGTGCAGGAAGCCCAACATCCGAAATAAAGTTTTAATACAGTGAACATTAAACCGACCCGATGTTCAGTCTGGGAATTTTACCAATGGGTTTAAAATAAAAGAAAAGGGCTTGCATCACAAACCTCTTCTATGAATACTACGAAACTGTTTCTCTGACCAACTTGGGAATAAAAGTTTAACAAAAACAGGATAATTGATACTTTGAAAAATATGTCAGCAATGCGATATTAACAAATTATTCATCCTTGAATAATACTATCATGACATCCAAAGACCTTTTTCAGAAGAATAAGACGGTGTGCCTCGATACAATGTCATTTCGAACTACGTTTCCCGAACGTTGTTTGTGGTGATGTTTTACATTGAACCCGTCTTTCCAACAACGCAATGCAATTGCAAGTTAGACATCATAGCAATTGGTTCAACCTCGACATTTGTAGTCGATTCCCAGGTTATTGACGATTCGATCAGTTTGAATGAATTAATCAAAGGAAAATATCTTGCAACTTCGTTATCTATATTAGAATACTATATAACGTGCAAAAAAAAATCTAGACACCACCTTAAACAAAGAATGTTGATCCTTGGATTCTACGAGTAATCTGTTAAAATTACTCGAAGTAAAATGAGAGAATTGTCTCCATTAGACTTATCCTTGAAACTCTTCTTTATCCTATACAAAATTACCAGATTTCAAGGAGGCTGGTTTCAGTCTGTAAGCCGTTTCTCATTTTGAAGAACCAGTAAGGCATTTGTACTCCACTCGGAGGCTGCCGTCACACTTTTATTTATTTTCCATTATGGAAAATTAAATAAACCGACAAATGTATAATTATAACTGTTAGCTCACATATTCCTTACAAGTGCACATAATTAATATTAAGATTTAGAAAACCAAATGCATCCTCATCTAATTAAGGACTGGCATGAATGATACACCAAGAAATCCGAATTCTGTAACAGATTAAAGAATAACTCATTTTGCATTAAGTACGCAAACATCAACAGCCGCCATGGGAAATTCTTATTACATATTAGCATGTTAAACGGGCAATTGTTATCCATTAATGATTGCCCTTGCGTGGTGCCCAAGAAACTACCACAATGAATCATTTGTAGGTCCTGTCTCAACGGCCTGATAAACGCCAGTTTATCACACCCGGAAACTACATTGACTTTCATTTCTGTTAGATGAGAGGTACAAGAGACGCATTGATCATACAAAATACCAATTCTGCCATGAAAAAAATGTAAATGAAGAGGAAATGTTAACAATATTAAACGCTAAACCTAGGTAACCTTACTGTGTGCGAGGTTTAATGTTAAGAAACCAAATATATTAATTTAGGAAATAATATTTCATATATTGCTGATGATTACCAAGTTAAGATAAATTAAAACAGTAAAATCAAATGTTTCAGTATTTGAGTTTTACGAGTCCATTTGAGTAGGGGAAAAAATTGAGAAATAGCTGGAAAACATCCAAGATCACATTCCTCAAAACATGAAATTCGCAGACCAGTTCACAAAAGGTTAAAGTTGTACAATAGAAAAAAAAATAGAATTCAGCTCCTCTAATACTGGATACCGAGGCAAGTATCGTATAGAATTTACAAGAACGATATAAAAGGTAAACTGCCAGAAGAATCGTCATAACTGCAATTGAAAGTTTTCCGTTATAAGATGTAGAAAGCCAAGGCAACATAGTTTCGATGATTTCACAATGGTATTTGATCATTCCATACATGAACTAATGTACAATTTTTTATATTTAATTAAGAAGTTAATATTTATGTCAAATATTTTTTGAATTATTTTAATTCATTGTAAAATAACAATGACTGCTATTGTTGAATTCTGTCGGAGCACCAATGGTAAATTCACTTGGTCAGGTTCAAGTGGCTTAATTGTCCATTGTAAATACTGGGGAATGCGAAATACACTACTGGCCATTAAAATTCCTACACCAAGAAGGCGACATGCTAAAGACGTGAAATTTAAATGACAGGAAGGTGCTGTGATAAGCAAATGATTAGCTTTCCAACGCATTCAGACAAAGCAAGCTCCGGTAGAGACAACTACAATGTGTTCAGATGAGGAAATTGTTCAGCCGGTTTCTCATACACAAATTGCATTTTAACGTTTCCTGATGAAAAGTTTGCGATGTATCGTGTAAAAAGCAAATGCGTACGTTTCTGACATTGATAAAGATCGAATTGTAGCGTACCGGGATTCCGGTTTATTGTATCGCAGTACTGCTGCTCGCGTGGGTCGAGATCCAATGACTGTTAGAAGAATATGGAATCTAAGGGTTCAGGACGGTAATATGAAATGCCGTGCTGGATCTCAACGGCCCCCCATCACTAGCAGTCAAGAAAACAGGCATATTACCGCATGGCTTTAATGGATGGTGCAGCCACGTCACGAGCTGGGATCATTTGCAAGACAAGTGTCTGCACGAACAGTTCGACGACCTTTGCAGCAGCATGGACTCAGCTCGAAGACCATGGCTGCGGCTACCTTTGACGCTGCATCACAAACAGGAGCGTCTTCAATGATGTGATCAACTACTGCCACTACGACTATCGTGTTTCTTCTATCGGTGGTTCTATTTTTCTTATTAGCCGGAGCTTTCTGATGGTTCGAGAAGTATTGATCAATCCATTCAAGCATTTATGGAATCTTCATTTATTTACAAAGATATACAGGGTTGATTGTAACAGTTCAAAGGCAAAAGCTAAACTGAAAGACAAATGTTCTTTTTAGAATAAAACAACTCGTTTCCACAGCAACAGCTGGTCTCCACGGCAACAGCCCGTTTCCATCGCAACCAACAGCCCATCTCCACGGCCACAGTGCAATTCCGATTAGTTCCAAACGATTTTCATAAAACTAACACGTGATATTGCGTGGCGCGAACTAAAGCATAAAAATTCCACCAACTACTAACCTGGAGACACGAATGGCGAGACGCGTCACTTTCAGATGAAACCAGGATCCGTTTACAGCAACAAGATGGTCGCATCCGTATTCGGCGGCATCGCAGTGAACGCATAATGGCAGCGTAAATTAGTCATCGTCATACTGCCCCATCACCTGTCGTGATGGTATGGGATGCTATTGGACACACGTCTCGGTCGCCTCTTATTTGCATTGACGGCCCTTTGAACAGTGCACGTTACATTTCTGGTGTGTTACGACCCATGGCTCTACCCTTTATTCGAGCCCTGCGAAACCCTACGTTTCAGCAGGATAATGCCCGACCGCATGTTGCCGGTGTTGTATGGACCTTGATGCGGAAAACGTTCAGCTGTTTTCCTGGCCTACACGTTCACCAAATCTCTCGCCAATAGATAACGTCTGGTCCATGGTTGCCGAGCGACTGCCTCGTCACCATACGCCAGTCACTACAGTTGACGAGCTGTGGCATCGTGTTGCAGCTGCATGGGCATCTGTACAATCTCTGGATGACTCAAACCTCAGGCGTATAAGTGCTCTTATTACTACTATTGGTTGTTCTTGGTACCAATTTCTCGGGATCTATGCACACAAATTTCCTTGAAAATTTAATCACTTGTTATTTCTAGTATAATATATTTGTCCAATAAATATCATTGTTCATTGCATTATTTTTCCTGGCGTAGCAATTTTAGTGTTCAGTAGTGGGAAAAAAAGGGTAAGGGTAAGTAAAAAAAATAGAAAAGGGTTTGCGTCAAACGCCTCTTCAGCATTAACAATCGCAGACATTGTAAAATTTATAGAGAAACTCGAGTTGAAAGTAAACAAAATGAATCCGCTTGGGGTTCTTCAGTCCTGTTCCGCTGGGGGATTAATTCGATCGGTCCGGACCGGAGTGAAGTGAAGTGGATGAGGCAAGGTCCGTTATAACCATCTGGGATGAACCAATGCGGGCAAACATCTTAACTGTAGATGATCCTCCATCCCTTACACTTCCTTATTTGTTTGTTTATGAAGCCGACTGCAAGGTTTTGAAGTCCATTGATGTCTTTGAATCTACCAACTCTTGGCCCTTTTTTTACGGAACTCCACAATGGGTGGAGAATGTTCAAAATTAGTTCTTGCCTAGAGAAACTGTTCTTTCCGACAAGAGGATTTCAGAAACAACGTCCAAAAAGAAAGTCCCACCTGGTCTCAAGAAATCAGCGAATAACTGCACTGAAGTGCCAGACCTCCGGATGAGCCCCCTCTCTGGTCGAACGAAACTAGACTATGCACTGGCACAAAGGCATTCACTAGAAATATTTCCCCAGCAATCCCTCCCTCTCTTCCTGATGCAACTTCCGGTTGAAGACGGCAAGATGTTTCGATGAAGCCCTCACAACTTTTGACAAACTGTTCTCCCTGCCAAGAAATCCTGCTCCAATACTCATACTTACACCGGACTATCCTCCTGCAGAGTTTATATAATTGACCTGCCTAAACAATAGAAATTATGGGAACTTCCAAAGGTCCCCTTCTGTAGAACAGTCCTGTCCTGGGGCATAGAGATTGGTCTCGAATCAACCCTGTTTGACTTTGCTAATTTTTTCAAGATCTTCTGGTTATTCGGTAAAGTACGGTGTTCATTCTCAAGAAGAATGGTTACATCCAACCCGGTGATTATAGTCACGTATCATTGAAGCCTCTGCTTCCAAAGAAGATGATCTGAATCGTCGCCAAACGATGGAGAGTAGCTGTCCGGGAAACACTCAAACAGCGGGACTTCATCGCATCTGATGTTGCTCACACCATTTTTTGACTTTTTCTTGCACAAAGCCGTGGCAACTACATATTAGTCGTCTCCTTAGACAGCAACAAGCAATTCGACTCTATTTCACGTTATTTTTTAGTCATCCAATTCAGAAAAGTAAAACCAGAAAACAATCCAGTTATTGCAATTCATCCATTCTATTAGTCACACCAGTTTTTTTCATTTTAATAGTCATAAATTTAAACCTGCTTGCGGGGCAAGACAAAAATAGGGAAAGAGTATTGGCCTGTTTAATCTAGTTTTAAATGTATTGGGGCCCTATTATCAATTGCTAGCTCGGGCTTTTGGTACCACAGGCTTCAGGTTCGAATCCTGGAGGTGGCATGGATGTTTAAAATGGATTCCGAACCACTAACAAAGTGTAGATCCTAATCTAATCAGCTGAACGTGTGAAATGAAAGTAGGGCGACAAACCAATCTAGATGTATTAGTGGATTGTCTACGGCGGGACAACTGCGTATAGTTGGACAAGACGTCATCCACCCCCAGAAACAGTCTGCCTATGCTGACGAATTGATGCTTTTTGCCGCGTCAGAATCTGGACTGCAGTATTTGCTGGATGAAATTGTCCGTTTCTTAGCTAAATGTATTTTGCAGAAAGCTCAAGTAATGTTTCCATGCTTATTTTTAGTGACCGCGAGAATAATGAAGACGAAAATCAAGAATCCGTAATTCATTTGTTACGCAGCCTTAAAATAGGATACCATTTCAAATAATTACGTTTAGAGTTCGCGCGGAGAGAATAAAAACATCTCTCCCCTATCTCGAGTACTAAGCTGGACTGACTAAAGGGGGCTATCCTCAAACCTCAGCAGAGATCGTGGATCCTATGTTATAGTATGGTTCCTAAATTCTGCCATATCCTTATTCTGACCAATACTAGAGTTGACGTTTCGAGATCACTGGACGGCTAGATACCGTCTTCCGTCTGGAAAAGGCCAAGGCTTCCGAAGGACTATCCCAATGTATAGGCATTAAACATGGCTGTTTGGTCTGCGCCACCCGAGAACCTCGGCGCCCCTTTAGTGTTGACATCGTTTGTTTATGATCGGGATTGCATGGAGGTCCCGAGCAGCAGGTAACTTAATGAATTTAGAATAGAACAAAGATAAACAATTAAGACAACAGACCTTATTGGACTAGGCGGTTGTAAATGTTCCAATCGATGGACGCCTAGCAAAATGCAACCTGGTTAGAGTTCAACATGACTGGATTTTTAATAAACTTTTAGGTTAAAGATTACACAAACCTAATTGGGACCAGAATAAATTGTCTATCCACTTTGTCTAGAAAAAGGTTGGTTGGGGTTTTATGGCATAAGAGCTGGATTTGGCTATGCTGCTCCAAACAAAGGCGTTTTGTAAAATTCGGATGATATTAAAAGGTATGAAGGTAAATACAAGACAATATAGAAATGGTTAAAATACTAAAAAGTCAATTTCAACATCGAAGTAAAAAAAAAATCATGAATATAGCAATAAATCAATTGCCATCTGATCATAAAATTGATAAATAAGTAATAAGAGACATCATGAAAATGTTTTGCACTTAAAAGCGATTTGGATTGAGAGGCATTACATATCTCAACCAGGAGATCAGATTTAAGTCGTTTAACGGTTTTAAGATCACCAGAAATATTTCTTAGACTATTGTGAACTTTGAATGGCGATAAGGATTTTAAGTTATTATCAGGATTAGAAAGTATGAAAAAGCGGGTAAAGCTTGCTATTCAGCCAAACCAAGAAGTTCCAGACTGGGGATGATAAGGACCAGTATGTAAAGATTAAGTCAAGGTGAATGAAGGCCTTCAACGGGGCACGAATTTTTAGAGCGAGAAGTCCTTAAATGAAAAACAAAATCTGTCCAGGTCTCAGATCACACTGCCCACCATGGAGCCCATCAAGGGAAAACAAAATTCCTGCCTTAGTGCTAACTAGGACCTATACGGTCAGAGTCACTTCCTGGAACGACCTCCACCCTTAGCGAGACTCCCGGAAGTGACATCGCTTGAATCCGAAGCAATTCCAGGCACGAGGGACTGGAATTGCGAGTCGATTGATACACCTGAAGACTGAAGTGTACCGACCGACTACCAGAAGCGGAGGCCAAAGGAATGTGTATGCAAGAGAACCAGTAAGGGAAATAAACAATATTAGTCTATAAACATGCAATACAAAAACAATTCAAGGAACGACGTAAATCAAACTAACAATTGACGAAAAGCAAATAAAGAAGGAGCTCCGAAGATGAAAACAATGACAAAAATATACAACGGTAAATATATTAGAATAAGATAATAATGGGGGTCTGATCTGGACGATGAGAAAGGGAAGACAAAAGGATGAAATCACTATCACGGGGTCGTGAAACCCGTACACATCTAAAGATGCACCCCTGAGGGGTGACATTTGAGGAGTTTCGTACACTGTGTCCTCAATTACAGACCTTTAGTTTCAGCTGATAAAGCATATTGAATAAATATCGTTAACTTTTCGACTATTAAAAATGAGCCGGGGGTTAAGTTTCCTTCCAGATAAACAGGAAAAAGAGGAGCTACTACAACGCACTCGATGACAGCTTGTTCAAAGCATCCAAAAGGGATTTGGGAAAAGGTGGCACAGAGTATTTGCATTCCCTCCAACAAAACACAAAGAGGAAGCATGAAAAGAATCTCCAGCTTGGAAAACTAGTCAACATAAAAAACCCAATCTTCCACCCAAGTGGTCGAATCCCGGAGGTGCATCCTAGTGATGATATGAGTGTACAAGCGGTCACGGTCAGAACCTCTTAATTTAAACGTAATATTTAAAAAATTGTCCTTAAGTGTGGCAAGTGCATGTTCAACCACAGGAATTATTCAAATTCATTTGTTTATAGTGCGCATGTGCGACTGTTTTGTACAAAAGGCGAAGCAAGCCGAAATCTATGTTTTGTTTCAATTACTTTTATGTGAACAGGTTTAGAATAGAGTTCAGAGTATAAAAAAAGAATAAAGATTCACCAAGTATTTACAAATTCCATTTTTAGACAGCGTTCGAGTCTGGTACACCCTATCTGTCAAACAAATTCTATGAATAAGCAGCAATTACTCGTCTATCCTAAATGTTTTGATGTTGTCGCGTTTTAATTTTAATGTTTTTTATGCGTTCTTATTTTAGTAGTGTGTATTTATGAACTAATTGTTTTTATTCTTTGATGAGTGGCCTGATGTAACTTTATTCAGTTGCAGTTTTCCCAAATGATAGAATTTTTAGACATAACCGCTTTCATTTACATGTCATAAACCACGTTTATTTAGAAACATCCGAGTTATTTATCAATAATATCCAAATTTCTATTTATATGAACAAAATTAGTTTTTATAAATTGACAGGCGATATAATAGTTACAAGCAAATGCAATTCTAAACTTATTGTATTGATATTTGCTTGTGCTACCCAATGGCAAAAGAACTTGAATCTTCAAATTGTGGAGTGCATAACGATACACAGTCATGTAAAGGTAATAAGAAAAGATTGCCAATTTAAGATAAATTTAAAGCATGGCACAGTGCAGGAAATTCAGCTTCATTCAGATTGCAATAAAAAGGAAATATTTCTGGGGAATCATTTTATAAAAGAATTTCTGAAAAGGTTAGAAAAAGAAGTTGTGCCAAAGGACTTCTTGATCAACAGTCTTTAAAGGCTACTGAAGTTCCCGACCACCCGCATTAAGAGTTCGAAACTAAACTAAGAAAAAGATGAAGATGATTTTCTTGACAAGTATATAGATCTAGAAGATTTCGACCGCAAAAGAGAATTAGAGGAGCAAATAGCATCGAATAGATAACTATTTCTAATTAGTTTCGTTTCCTTTTCATAAATAGTCATTTTAACTTCAAAATTTTCGTATTTTTTAACCGAAGTTGGATTAATTATACGGTACCCACTTGTCACCTCTCTCTCCCTCCAGATCACCAAAAACAGATTCCGGCAACGGTTAGTCAGGCCTTAACGATAACCCCTAAATAAAAACTCTGCCTTAAGTAGGTGCCCAAAAAATAATGACACTGAATCCTTTGCAGATCCAGTCTGAATGCCTGATAAACATTCATTATCACTGAAACTAGATGCATTTCTCGTCTACTAGAAACGAAGGTCAAATACACATTGTTCACACAAAATACCAATGAAGAGGAACACGTAAATGAAGAGGAAAGGTTACCAATATTAAACGATAAACTTGCACAATCGCTCTGTGTGCGAGGTTGAACTTTAAAGAGAACAATATACCAATTTAGGAAATCTCGTATATTGCCGATTACCACGTTAAGATAAATTAAAAAAGCGGAAAACAAATGTTTTAGTATCTGATATTGACGAGTCGATCATTTCTGAATAGGGGACAAATATCTAATATAATCATTCAAAACAATATTCATAGACCAGTTCACAATGGTCAAAGTTGCACAATAGAAGAAAATAAAGTAGAATTCAGCTAATCTAATACTGGATACTGACACAAGTATCGTATAGAATTTACAAGAAAGATTTAAAGGGTAGACTGCCAGAAGAATCTATTTAACTGTAATTGAATATTCGTTATTATATACAGAAGACGAGGCAAAATACGGTCAAGTTCATAAATATAAATACATTAGTTAATGCAAGAATTTAACGTTTAATTACAAGTATTTGTTAATTATTTTAATTCCATCGTAAAATATCAATGACTGCTACTGAAGATTGCTGCCTGTTGCGCCAAATAACGAAGTTTCTTTTCATGTTCAAATGCTTTAATTGTCCATCGAAGATACGCAGCTACGTAATGTGTTAATAGAAACGTTGCCAGTTATAGGAGTTAATTTGCGCCCTGGCACATTGGCTGAAGCTAAATATCCCGAAATAAAATGTTACAATAATGAACACTAAACTGACCCGATGCTCAGTCTGGGAATTTTGCTAATCGTTTTTGAAGTAGAAAAGATGATAATTGAGGTTTTTGCAAACCCTGGTCAACAGTTTCGTAAAATCCATAGAACAACTTGGGATTAAAAGTTGAATAAGAAGAAAAGTAATGGATACTTGGACAAATATTTCAAAGAATAACAATAATTCAACATCAAAAGGAGATTTTCCTGAAGAACTCAACCCATCAGCAATAGAATGGAAAACCAATTCCTTTTGTTCTCGCATATTCTTGTTTCATTCCAACGTTTTGAAAATATTTTCCTTGATTAGCAAAACCAAATTTATTCATCCTTGAGTGCTACCCTCATTACATCCTAAAAGAGTTTGCATAATGTTTTGTTGCCCGGGCATTGGAGAGGAGGAGGACTAAGTATATTGAACGCGTCTTTGCAGCTTCGCGGGAAAAATGTAAGTTAAACATCATGCCAGTTGGTTCGACCTCGCCCTTTGTATTCTATTCTCATGTTGTTGACGAGTCCGTCAGTTTAAATGAAGCTAATCAAAGGAGAATCTTCGATAAGGTGCCATTGTCAATATTGTAAATACTTTACAAGGTGGAAAAAAGCTCGTATCTGGACATCACCTTAGATTTGAGAGGTTGATCCCTGGATTCTGCGAGTAATCCGTTAAAATTCTTTAAATTAAAATGAGAGAATTGTGTGCATTAGACTCATCCTTGAAACTTTCTACTCCTTTACCAGCAGATCTAAATTTCAAAGAGGCTGAATGAGTTTCTTTCAGCTAGCTAGAAGTCGCGTTTTGTGAAGAGCTATTCAGGCTTTTGTACTCCACTCGGAGGCTGCCATCACATTTGAACATTTCTTATTGTTATTTTACAGTATACAATTAATGTAATCGGTTTACACAGTTGTGTTATGTGAACCCATAGTTACATCCGATGAGTGAGGCGCAAGAATGGTTGCAGAAGTCGAAAATTCTGTGAATGAAGAGAATGACATTTTATACATTAATATGCAAGCTCTCACAGCCACCAAGAGGTATTTTTATTGCAGATTAGAATGTGGCATGCGCAGTTACTATTTATTACTAGTTGCTGGAAGCTCAAATTTTTAATCATTTCATTACCCGATACTTGGCTTAATGTATATTAATTTTCAATAGAACAATTTTTTTAAACCAAAAAGTGGTTGACATATTCGGCACAGGGAACCTGGCAATGGGACCAGCAAGCCCCAAAAGCCGAACTCTGCCCTTAACAAGGTGACCAAGTAATGATCCTGGAAATAAGCTGTATTTCTTCAACTACTATAAAAGCAGGACAAACATTATGCTAATACAAAATACCAATTCTTCAATATAAGAATGTAAAGGAATACCAAAAGGTTATCAATATTAAACGATAAACTAGCGCAATGATACGGTGTGAGGTTGGTTGGTTTTCTGGTGGACAAGAACCGGATTTGGCTATGCTGTGCCAGACAAAGGTACGACGAGAGAGATTGAACGTTAAGAATCAAAATCTCAATTTCGGGAAAAATCTCATACTGATTACCACGTTAAGACAAATTAGAAACAAATTTTGTTTTAGTATTTGAATTTTACGAGTCGAATTCGGGGTAAGGGAAAATTGACTGAGCAGCACGAAAGCCTCTTAAATCTTTTATTTTCAATTTTGGGTCTGTATAGATGGTTTCGCAGGCAGACATGTCCGGTGGCTAGTCGGTAACGAGACTGCTCTACGCCTTGGACCGTTGCATAGATTTGGGATGGCATTCTCCCAGGACTTTTGGGAAACGCGCTTATAGAGATCTTCTTGAGCGGGGACTAATCGAACTTTTGACGAGATTTTTGCAGGAAGACATAAGGTCAAGTTGTAGATTTTTTAGCCACTAAGAAGTGTTACCAGGTGCACCACGAGGAGGTAGATCTGCGCACCCAAGCCTCTTAAATCTAATCTATTAAATTCACACATCAGGCCACTAAATTAAAAATTGGACAAGGAAGAAAATAAAGTAGAATTAATCTCGTCTAATTTTGAAAACCGAGACAAATATCGTGAAGAATTTACAAGGATATAAATGATAAACTGCTTTAAGAATTTCACATACTGCACCCAAAAAGCAAGATCCAATTTTTATTTCTCAATAACTATTCTTCCAAATTTATTTCTTCGTCTTCATAGTAATCCCCTCTGGATACAATGCACTTATACCAACGTTTTTCCAATCCTCAATGCATGCTAAAAAAAAGGCATCGGCCGGGATGGCCTTCAAAGCTCGCGCCGATTCATGTTGAATCTCGTCAATCGTCTCAACACTGTCACCGGAGTAGTAGTTTGAGTTCAGGGAATAGCCAGAAGTCGCACTGTGTGAATACGGTGGTTTTTCCATATGAAACAATAAAGGCTGTGCCACCCAATGGCAAGATTGCCAATTTTATGACTCAATTTAAAGCACGGCACAGTGAAGGAAATTGAGCAGAATGAAACACAATGTGAAAGAGAATATTTCTTCATCATTTCATAAATCAATATCTGAAATAGTGAAGAAATCGGAAAAGGACTTGCTCAAAAGGACCTGTTCTGGATTGTCATTCTTTGAAGATTTCCGAAGTACCCCGACCCGCTCTAAGTAAATGTTTGAAACGAAACAAAGTAAAAGACGAATTTTTGATTAATAAATATTTTAATGAACTGGAAGATTTTGACCGCGAAGGAGAATTGCCAGAATTATCAGAATTGCATAGTTATCTATCCAATAGTAAGTTCCTGTTTTACTTGTAAATATTTCTTTTAACTTTTCAAAAATATTTCCACTGTTACGATAAGCAAATCAGAAATAATTCATCCTTTAATATGTTGTTGACACTAAAACCCATATACACAACTATACTACGGCCATTTTCCAATAAGACAAGGTTCGCATCTCTCTGTACCGTTTCCATATTGTTCTTTCCAGTGCAGAAATACAATCAATCCTTTTGCCTTGAATTATGTAAATTTGTTTATTGCAAACTTGTTCACTTGCAAGCAATTGAAATGAGAGAACAGATTTTGGCATGCTTCGCCTTATGTACAAAACACATGTGCACAATAAAGTGAATTCACCGAGTATTTACCAATTCCACCTTCAGACACCCTTCAAGTCTGCTACAATCCCGTCTGCCAAACAAATTCTATGAATAAGCAGCACTTACTCGTCTGTCCTAAATGTTTTCATATCGTCAGGTTTTAATACTAATGATGTTTTTTATTCATTGGCGAGCGGCTTGATGTAAATGGATAGAGTTCCAATTTTCCCTATATGAAACAAATATTTTAGACATAACTTCATTGACATTTCATAAGGCATGTTTATTTAGAAAGATACGAGTTATTCATAATATTATCCAAATTTTTATTTATAAATATATCCAAAATTTGTTTTTTATAAATACACAAGCGATATGGATTACAAGCAAATATAATTCTAAAATTAATCTATCTGAATACATACCAGTTAAAAGTTCTGGATTAAAAGTGTAAATGTATTGATATTTAAATTTCTTTATTTTCATTTTAGATTAACCGTGTCTTCTGCAGATTCTTGCCTGTGCCACCCAATGGCAAAAAGATTGCCAAATTTGAGGTTTAATTTAAAGCATGGCACAGTGAATTAAACTGAGCGGTCTAAAACAAAATGTTACGAAAAGAAAATATTTCCGAGGCATTTCACCAATCAATATTGGAAATTGTGAACAGGAAAACGACTTGTGCTAAACGGTCTGTTCCGGATCAGCATTCTTTGAAGATTTCCAAAGTTCCCCGATCACTTCAACGTTAATGTTTGAAACAAAAAAAGAAAATGACGAAATTTTTATTAATTTGAATTTAATGGAAATTGAATGCATTCAACACATTTTAATGGCTTAAAACAACGCAAAAGCGTGATCAGGAAGGCCACATTCATAAGAATTATTTACTACAGCCAAAAAAAAAAAAAAAAAAAAGGCCGGGAGCCGAAGTGATAGCAAATTTTTTTTTTCCGAGTGTTTTTCGCTTTCTTTTTGACAGGGGACAATGGCTCACAGTCTATCACCTGTCAACCGCGTCTCTTCTTCGTAAAAATTTCGTATCTTTATATTTCGGTGCCTTACCTCCTCGAGGTCCTGGCTGGGCAACGTATTTTATATGGAAAAACAGGCATATTTTCAACAGCAGTTCAGGTAACGCCAACCTACCACCATGACTGATAAAACTTACGAGCAGGAACTTATGCACAGGTTCGGAATTGCAGACATCTAATCCAATAATTAAAACATTAAAAATCTAGCAAAATAGGCAACTTATGGATATGACCGTTTAAAGAAAGACAAGGGACAGTTAACCAAGGAAATTGCTGAAAATGATATCAATAAAATGTATAAAATTACGAAACCCAAAGTAAGAAACACTAGAATAATTTTTTATAACATTTCCAGCGATACATCGGAAGAGGAGATACTAAATAGCATCTCAGAAAAATATATTGAGCAAGAAAAAGACATTCCTAAAATTGCCACCTCCTACCAGGGTAAGTATGGAAAAGCTATATAATAGAAATGGGTCCGATTTCCTTTTTAACAAAAATTATTAACAAAAAGAACAAAGTTGAGAACTTTCATAACTTGTTTTGCCTCCACTCCCAAGCAACGATAACGGGATGGCTATACACCTGCACCAACTACAAATATTGGAAATCACATACCAGGGTTACTGTCGTGGCGAAGGTCTGAAACTACTGTGTGCCTAAGGGCAGATCGGATACACTCAGTCGAACTTACTAGAGCAAAAAGACTCGTGTGACTAATTCTTCTACATTGAACACCGACAAGAATAAGAACACATGAAAGGATAGGTCAGTTGAAGCAGCCAACTTTTACGCTGGTTAGCAGCGATGTAATTGAGAATGTCGGGATAATGCGTTTGGTAAGCAGAAAGTCTGTTCCGTTTTAATTATTTGCAGAAGTCTGGCTACATCCTGATCCGACAATCCCTGAGCAACAATCGTTCATAAACATCGAATTTGAATGTAGAGCATTAGCCGTTTCAATTAGTAAATCCCCAGTTAACGGACGAGAGAAATAGACGAGGCAAGGTCCGTAATAACCACCTGGTATGAATCAATGACATCAACCGGAGAAGAGCCTCTATCCCTACACGTCCTTCCTTGTTTTAATGCAGCTGACTGCACGGTTTCAAAGTTTATTGATGTCTTTGTAGATTCAGACTCTCGGCCTTATTTTACAGAACTCAACAATGTATGCCGAGAATTAAAATTAGTTATTGCCTAGAGACATTTGTCAAAGGACTAAAGAGTGCTTTCCTCATACTTCAGCTGAGATTGTGGATCAACGTTATAGTCTTGTTCCTAAATTCTGCCATATCCTTATTCCGACTACTATTCGAGAAAATTTTACGCCCAAATTCAGACTTTCATACGGAAGGGCCAAGACTTCCGAAGGACTGTCCCAGTGCATATTTTTATGCAGGCATCAAACCTGGCTGCTTGGTCTGCACCGCCTTCGAACCTCGGCGCTCATTTCGGCCTCGCCCCCCTCGAGATAGTCGAGATAGTTTGTTCATGATCGAAAGTGCATGGGGGTCCCAAGTAACAGCAACTAGCCGAGTTGATAAATAGAACTACATTGGACAACAGACCTTAATTCGGCAAAGTGGTTTCAATCGACGTCTCCTAGCAAACCACAAACTGGTTAGTCATGACAACGTAACTGTATTTTTAATAAACCTCAACCTAGTAGAGATTACACAACCCAAATTGGGCCAGGATAAATTGTCTATCCACCTTGTCTAGACCGTTTAGACACATCTTTAGAATGTAAATGAATGCTGCGTTTATTTAGAAACGTCCGAATTATCCATAGTAATATCCAGAGTTTTATTTATAAATATATATCCAAAATTCGTTTTTAAAATACACAAGCGATGTATTGGTTACAAGCAAATAGAATTTAAAATTAATGTATCTGAATACCTACGAGTTGCAAGTTCTGGATTAAAAGTGTAAATGTATTGATATTTAAATTTCCTTATTTTCATTTTAGATTAACCGTGTCTTCTGCAGATTCATGCCTGTACCACCGAATGGCAAAAATACTACCAATTTTAAGGTTCAATTTAAAGCATGGCACAGTGAAGGAAATTCAGCGGAATGAAAGGCAATGTGAAAAAGAAAATATTTCCTAGCCATTTCACCAATCAATATCTGAAATAGTGAAGAAACGCATTTGCGCCAAAAGGTTTATTCTGGATGAGCATTCATTGAAGATTTCCAAAGTTCCCCGACCACATCGCAGTAAATGTTTGAAACTAAAAAGACGAAGCGATGCTTTTTATTAATAAATATTTTAGGGAATTTGAAAATTTTGACTAAAGGAGAATTGCCAGAATTATCAGAATTGCATAGTTATCTATCCAATAGTAAGTTCCTGTTTTACTTGTAAATATTTCTTTTTAACTTTTCAAAAATATTTCCACTGTTAAAATAAGCAAATCAGAAATAATTCATCCTTTAATATGTTGTTGACACTAAAACCCATATACACAACTATACTACGGCCATTTTACAATAAGACAAGGTTCGCATCTCTCTGTACCGTTTCCATACTGTTGTTCTTTCCAGTACAGAAATATAAAACTTTTTTTGTCAATTATCTATAGGTTATGCTAGACCATCATTGATAACCTATCGACTGTAACAAATCGAGTTCATTACAGAATCTCTGAAAATAGAAATCTTGTGTATAAGGAGCAATAATATGCAAGCATTTATTGCTGCCCTGGAAGACTTCCTTGTTGATTTGAACATTAAATGTGTAATTGGTAGCCATTTATGGTTCCTGTAACCTCGAATTTCTAATTATTTCATTACCTGGTACAGGCGTTATGAATCTATAATTTCAATAAATACAGTCAACGTCAATATTTTCAACGTCGCAGAACGAACGCCAGACCTCATCGCAGTCGGTTCCGATTGAATTTGTGATTATTTGTAGTTAATTGGCGGATAGGATTAAATCGGATACCCCTAGTGGCGACAAAAAGTGTATGCATACGCATGTGTCTGTGTGCGTAGAACTCCGCGTCTGTTCAGTGTAGTGCCAGAACGGCAAGAGTGAACAGCACGGCTCCGAGTGGCTGTGACTGTTTATTTCACTATAGTGTTGTTTCAGTTTGAATACTTATTGAATCACACTCGCAGACTAGCACAGTAACTACAATTCACTGTGAGCTATTGTGCAAAATAATCTGCGAGTGCTATTGACGAGAACAGAGTTGATTATAGAAAATCCCTATTCTGGAAATGGGACTAACGTTCAAGCTATAAAAACCCAATATAATGTGCAAGACTTCTCTTTGGGGGTCAATTTAATTTTAAGAGATTGTTGGTCCTCGAATTCAGTGAGATCTGTTACATCTCTTCATTTTTAGAACCTTTCAAATCCATTATGTCCAACAGTAATTTCGTTTAAACCTTTTATTTGCACTGTACAACGGTGTCATATTTCGAGACAATTCAACGTTTCTTTCAGCTTGCAAGAAATCTCGCTTTTGAAAGACCAATACGGCATTTGTACTCCTCTCGGATGCTACCATCACATTTGTACATTTCTTACTGATTTCTCATTTTCTAATACAAGATTTAATAATTGTAAAGGACAACTTGTAATAGTACACTCGTTTGTTCGATTTAGTAAGATTTATATATCCATATCCATAACAAATCATCATATCCATCTAATAACTGACGAGCATGAATGGAACCCTTTCTTCACACCGTATGTGCAACTGAAATCCACTAATGGTTGCTCCCTATCTCAAATTTTAGTTTTATTACCTGGTATAGGCGTTAAACATGTTTAACTTCAATGAAATTAACCTTTGTCATACCCATGTTATATAATTTAAAACTGAAAATAGGATTACATAATCGGGACCCAGATCTCGCTACCCTACTTGTATTCCAACAAATGAAATCGGATGCCTGAAACAAGAGATCTGGATGAATCCTATACAGCGCCAGTCTCAATGGTCTGAAATAGCAGTTGATTATCACCCTCGGAAACCACATTTACCCCTCGTCTACTAGAAATGAAGGTCACAAGTGGCATATTGCTCATACAAAATACACATCTACGTAACCACACTGTTTGTGAGGCTGAATGTCCAGAATCTGAATACACATCTACGTAACCACACTGTTTGCTGAGGCTGAATGTCCAGAATCTGAATACACATCTACGTAACCACACTGTTTGCGAGGCTGAATGTCCAGAATCTGAATACACATCTACGTAACCACACTGTTTGCGAGGCTGAATGTCCAGAATCTGAATACACCAATGTAGGAAATAGCAGATGGATATCAGGTGAATGTCAGCAGTATACGAAAAACTAAAATGAATTAATAAAATAGAAAATACGATTTATTTGGAAAATACGAATTATCGAATTAGGAGAATTTGTATCTAATAAACTCAAGATCAGCAATTTGGTATTTCATCATTCAACTACCAGACTACCTCATAAACGATTGTGCATTTAATTATGCACACCTAGACAAATTGATTAAAATACATTCAAGAAATTGTTATAAAAACCGCCAGAAGAATTTTGAGATATAAACGAAAATCTTCAATTGCAAATGTAAGATTTAGAAGCAGAGGCGATTTTACAGTAACCAGCACATGCAACTGTGAAAACCAATAATTTTAATACAAAAATGAAATGTAAAATTTGTATGAATTAACGTATTTATGACTCAATTTGAATGAAGTATTTTTGAAATTGATTCCTTTGTCAAATAACAATGCGTGCTACTGCGGAATATCGCCTTTTGCACCAGTTTTAAATCGTCACGATACATCTTGGTCATGTTCAAGTAGATCGTCCACTGTAGACACACAATTACACAACTTGAAAATAGAAGGGTGCCCATACTGAAGATGAATTTACGCCAATGAACTGTGCAGGAAGCCAAATACACTGAAATAAAGTTTTACAATAATAAACATCAAAACCGACCCACTGTCCATTGTGGAAGTCTTGCTAATAAGCTTAAATAGTAAGAAGAATAGGGTTCCATCAAAAACCTCTTCATTCCCAACTTTCAGCGACATGATAAAATTCAGAGACCATCTTGGGTTTAAATGTTGAACAAAGTAAATGGATAGAAATATTTCAGAGAAATACAACTCGAAGTAAAGGAGAATTTGCGGAACAATTATCAGCAATAGAAAAATCTGTGGAAGGCAAATTTCGTTTGTACATGTTCTCGTTTCATTATATTTTTCGAAAATATTCTCATTGGCAAAACAAATTGCTCATCCGTGAATAATACCCTCGTGACATCCTAAAACCGTTTGCATTAACCTTCATTGTCATACAGGGCCACTTTTCCAGGAAAAGGACTGTATGCCTCGACACATTCATTTACAGTTACGTTAGACTTGGTGTTTGAGAGGGAGGCTTTTGTTGTACATTGAACCCGTAACCCATTCAAGAAAGCAGGCATTAATTATTTTGTCCTTTATTCTCCCCATCACATTTGAACGCGAGTGTCGTTCGTAAGATTCAGAAGCCCCTCCTTCCCAGAAATGACCTTCCTAACGAGGTGCCTGGGATGCTGTCCATCACTTCTATCTTAAGCAGCTTCAGACCCAAGGGCCTGGTGGCCCCCATCCAACGATACGCCTGGTAACTAGAATCTCCGCTTCTGGTAGACGGTAGGTAAAGGATACGTGTACAAGAACCACAACTCCAGTTGGATGAGTCCCCAGGACCCCTTCTGTGACACGCGCCTCTGCATTGTAGCCTCAGTATTTTCCACGCATTTCCAAAGACCGGATTTGCACTGGAAGCATGTATACTTTTAATAAGAACGATTAGTTAGTATGAAAGGAAAAGAACTAAAAAGGATAAAAATACATGAAGTGAACTACGTACTCAAGGAAGAAAAAATTACAAAAGTGTTATGTTACTAGAATGAAAACAAAAAAATTAAGATCAAAGATCATAGGGCCAACCCGGGGCATTGCCATACGTATACATCTAAAGTCACATCGAAAATTCAGAATTCAGTGTCCGCTTCTGGTAGACTAGAGGTAGAGGATCCGTACACAATAACCGCAATTCAAGCTGGACTCAATCCCCGGGACCTCTTAATCTTGCGATATTGGTCGCCACGCACTGGAAACACGTGGGTAGAAATACATACAGGAAAAATATGCAATGTAATTTCCCCCTGATTCCATAGTTCACATTTACCAAAATTGAAAAAGGCGCCAAAAAAAAAATCCCCGAAGTCGAAGATTACAGGGCCGACCTGTGATATTTGCCATACGTGCACATTTAAAGAATTGCATTTGAGGGTCCAGACTTATTTTAATCAAAATTCCAGTAATCAAAGGGCATCCACTTCTTCCTTCTAGTCGTGAAGTAATTCGAGTAAAGAACAGAAGCCACATTTATCAACTGTTGTCGAATTCTGAATTTTCAAACCTTGCCCCTAGATCTATTATGAACCGACGAGGAAATTTGTCAGAATATTTCTCGTGCGCACTTTATATGTTAATTTGATTTTCATAATGATCTCTTTAAAGTGTTCCGTTTAAGAACTAATAATCATAAACCTGTATTAAAAGCTCATTTCCTCCTAAATTGGTATTTTATAAAAGACTTCCACACCAAGTACTAAAAGTACTCAAGCGAAGAATGTTCATCCACAGCAATATCAATCTATCAAGTTAAAATTCCATCAAGTTAAAAATCACATATCCTTAATTTAAATTGTTATCTATAGTATTGAATTGTCAACAAAATGCCAACATTAAAATAATTACCGTCATTAGTTGGCAGCTTTATTTGCCGATAGTGTAACAAAGCATTTGAGAGGGGAAGAGCATTTTCTTTTTCGCCCAAATTATTCGATTAGAACGTAATTTTCAGTTAATGTTCTAATACGGGGGGAAAGTACCAATGCCAAGAAAAAATTATTGTAGAATGAAATTCAAACAATGCATTTGTCTGATTAAATTTTAAATATCACAGGTTAGTTTAAGATAAAAAAAAAATTTAAATGAAAAATTCCGTTATATTAATAGCCGGTGTAACCTCCTGAATTTTGAATGCAAGCCTGCAAACGTGCATGCATTGTGTCATACAGGCGCCGAATATCACTGTGGTATGAAGTTCCATGCTTGTTGTACTTTTTATCAATACTGGGAAGAGGCAGTGGTGGCTGTGGATGATGCAGGAGTTGTCATCCAATGATATTCCATACATGCTCAATTGGAGAGATATGATCTCGTAGGTTAAGGTAACATGTTGACACTCTGTAGAGCACGTTGCGTTACAACAGCGGTATGAGGGTGAGCGTTAAATTGTTGGAAATAACCTTGAATGTTGTTCATGAATGGCAGCATTACAGGTTGAATTACCAGACTGACGTACAGCCTATGCCCCATTATACGCCCTCGTTAAAATAGGCGAGCTGTTGATAATGGCTTCTTCGTCTTATTTATTGATGTTAGCCAAGAATGCCTTTAAGTCAAATTTCAAAACTGAATAACGCTCACGAACTTTACAGAACGCATTTAAAGCAAACCCGATTTGCATGTTCCGAGTGGCGCTACTAGCGCTACACTTATGTGAATAGCGTGAAAATTGAATAGATGTCATCTTTTGATGTATAAACACGCCTACGAAATTTCGTTTAATATAACACAAGTCTTCCTTGGCGTCGGGCTTTTTCCGTCAATGTATTCATCAGCAATCCATGAAGGAATCCGATTCGTCAATTATCAGTAATTTAAAAAAATATTCCCATTATCTTCCGCCAGGATCATTTTCGATTTGATTCGATTCCAATAATGCCTTATTCTGAAAAAATTTTGAATATCAAAATCATTAGAAATTCGACGTGTTGATTGTATGAATGCACATTAGCTTTTCACGATTTACAATTTTTTTCAGCAAAAGCACGACTCAGTACAAAAACAAATCATTAGATACTTTGATGGCGCATGTAGTATGCCTATTCCATTTCGATAACAATATTCAAAACCATTTACCTAAAAGGAGTTTTAGTCTGTTAATGTCAAATGCTTATAAATTATGAACTTCGAAAGTCAAAAGAATTTTAAATTAGTCTCTTCTACAAAGCGTAGCTCAGAAACCACAATATATTCTAGGCTCACGGTTTCTATAAAAGATTAACAGTAGATTCGTAATATTCACACACAAGCCACCTCTATATAATTGTCACAAACCTCAACTAATACATTTGAATAATATTTGTTGCCACTTTCAATTTCAAATGGTTCTCTTTTTGATAATCTAGCATGTTACATCAACAATATTACGCAATATTTTCAAACAATCAGCATTCCCTACTGGGGAGCATTTAAATGTGATCGTTTGCTGTCCCCAGAAAGGAAATTTGATAACAAATATTTTCACACGTGTGAAAGCTCTTTTTTACGTGCCATGAATAACACGAGTTGTATCCTTTAATTTAAGCAACTTCAATAGTTCAGATATTTTAGCTAACTTTAAGATGGAGGTTTTCGTGGTTCTTAAAACCACATAGGAACTCCTTGACCGGTACGCCCGTAGTCACGAGATGTATTACCATTTAAAACCATGAAAAACAAACTTCTCATAGTCTAAAACACAGTAATCAAGATTGAAGAAACATACACGATATCAAATAATTTTGCCACCGCTACTGAACATTTTGTAAATAATTTCTGAAAAATTTGCTCGTCTTTAATTATAAGCATTTAAAGAATCTTTAGTTTACTTTTCAATTTGTCAGATTTTGAAACAAACATCTGGTGAAAGCCGACTAGTTTTTGTTTTCATTTTTAAATTAACCAGAACTACACATAATACGAGATGTCTTCCGAGAACAGTCAGTCAGAAAGTATCAATAATTTATTAGAAAAAAAATAAAGGCGGTCTGAAAAAGAAAAAACGTCACCAACTAAAGAATTGCGAGTTTTGCATTCTGACAACGACAACTTAACCGTTTGAAATCTGACATTTGCATACATACAAAACGAATTTAGTGTATTGTGGAGTTCACTCCAACAGAGATACTAAACCAAATAAAGAAGCTTGCATGATGAAGATGAAGAAATTTGGATGCTGATGAATTGCATAAATAAATGCATTTCAAGGACAGAAAAGAAGCTAGAGTAAGTATACTTTTTTACCTAAAATATTTAGTGCCATAAAATGTTGCTAATAACCCATATTTAAGGAAATTGATACAGCTTAAATATGCCAAATTCGGGATGCAACTAAATTTTGGCTGAATCTTATTTAGTATTCAAGTCGCCAAACCGACAATATACAAAATATGGAACGAGGCTTATGAACATTTAAAAATACGGCAACCTCGTTTATCATTTCGTGAAATTTTATATTCTCACGGACGACAAGCAATAAAATTAAAAGATAAATGATGCCTTTTATAAGTTTTTGAATTTTTTTACAATGTGCAAAGATTAAAATTGATCACAACTCAATTTATTTTTAAAAGTCAATAAATTATTAATTAAAATAACTACACTATACTACACTTTCAATTCATTTGAACGCCATCAGGGGTTGCATCTCCTGTGGTAGCAAGCTTTCAAGTTTGAAAACACTTGCAATGAGCAGAAATTAATACATGTTGAACAACATTGCCCACAAGAAGTTGCCAAGAAAGCCCACTTAACCACGCTGAAAGTGAGAGTTGGTTGCGTTAGGATGTTGCAGCATCGTTTTGCCATTTGTATTATTTAAGACCGAACTCTGCTTCTACACTAACAAAAGCACGCAGCATCTTTACTTTCTTGTACAGCTTGTTTTGGAAACTATACACGAAATTCCCTGACGATGCGTTGCAGATTTATACCGATGGCAGTAGGGGTGATGGTGTAATTTCGAGTATCGCAGGTATCTTAATGCCACATTCCAACATGATTTGAAAGATGAACCCGTTTGGATTCTGAGCAATAGTTTTATTCATCACCTGCTGAATGGGGGAAACAAGGCGATATGGCGACGTTTAATAGTGTTCAGATTAGGGATCGTTTGTGGGCCTACAGCAATACTGTGCCCAGAAAGCAAGACTAGTTATTTTTTTTTTAATCAAAAACTCTTTATTCTTCCAAATTTTTTTTGCGCCTTCAAAGTAATCTCCAAACACAATGCACTTTTCCAATTCTCAATGCAGGCTAAAAAGTCATCGGCAGAGATGGCCTTCAAAGCACTCCACGATTCCCGATTGAATCTGCAATCGACTCAAAACGGCGACCCTGGAGAAGTCGTGAGTTTAGGGAATAGCCAGTAGTCGTACGGTGTGAAAATGGTTGTGGAACGATATGGGTTTCAATTGTCGAAAAGTCACGGAGAATCAATACAGTGTAAGCTTTCGCATTCAGTGTTTTCGGTAAAAATAGAGATTTGACGCGTTTGTGGCCCAAAATGGAAATGATAGATCCTTTTGAAATTCCAACATTCAGGCTTCAAGGCTAAAAACTCTCGATTTAAAACGACTCGATTGTAAATCTACAGTTTACAAGCACCACTTGTAAACATTTCACTCCGATAAAGGAATGCTCGCCGAATGCCTTCTGCAAAGTCTATATGCTTCTGCAAACAAAGTTTAATGAAAGTTCTTTCCTCAATTAATTCAGACATTTCAAAAATCGCCGGAATCAGTTTTAGAGTCTCAAATCGAGCGTAACTCAAACACTAATGAATATTCTAACATCAACTTTCCCACAGACGTCCTAAAAAAAAAAAAAATTGAAATTCCTTAAGCTCCAGGAATATTAAATTGGTCTTCCTTTTTGGAGACAGTATATATTTTTCAGTGTGTTCCGTCCCACGTGGGTGTTTACTGCAACGAGATTGCAAACGGTTTGGCGAAGGATGGCGGCTTTAAGAGTTCTATTGATGGTGGCTGTCTCGCTTTCTCGGAATTTGCCTCCAGGGCCAAAGTAGTTAACTCCTCTTGAAGAAAGCCCCCTTCCGTACACTAGTGGTATGATTATAACCATCCTCGTGCTGTTTTAAATTATGCTGGCAATATATCTGAACAGATAGCTCTTGTTAGGCTCCACAGTGGCCATCTTCGTGCTCAACTTTCAGGAACAAATTTGTGTGTTTTCACCTGCTCGTGCAATTCTTATCCAATCATTGCTGAATCTTAATATCCGTACTTTAGTTTTCCTTTATGCAATTAAAATTCTAAATGATGTGTTTAAAATAAATTCCAAGATATTTGGTTTCAGTTTTCCCGAAAGAGAATTTGGTTTTTAAGATAAATGTCTGCTTTATATATCCGAGTCTATGAAAAAGGGTTTGTTTTATTAATGTTTAGTATAAGTTTCCATTTATCATACCAAATAGATGGATGCAAAGTTTCTTTAAAGGAAAAGCATTAAGTTTTGGATTCTGGTTTTCATAGAATGGTAGTATCGTCTGCATAAATTTCTTGAAGAGTTAATAGGAGTGTCAGAAGTTAAGATGGAGAAGGGTAGTGGCGATATTTCTGTCCTCCTACTAGAATAGCACAGAAATTTTAAATTACCAGAAAAATTACAAATCAATGCTAGAACATTTATAGATAGAAAAATCTCATATCTGCCATAAGTATTGACGGGGTTTATATTCCGTTCTTCTACAGTAGAACGGTTCTATTCAAAAGTTAATTTGATTAAAGCATTCATCGCCTTGCAATACCAGACATGGCGGTAACAATTAGACTACATATATAATCCCAGCAGTCGTTATAATTCCAATGATAGCAATGTTTCATTGCAATTTAAAACCGGGGACCCAGATCTCGCTACCCTACTAATCAACAAATTGAAGATGCCTGCAAAGATGATTGCCAGGACTTACGATAAGAATTACCCCCAAAAAGACGAACTCTGTCGCTTTACAGGATCTGATTCAGATCTCTTGTTAAAGCGACAGTCTCAATGCCCTGAAAAGCACCAGCTGATTATCACCCTCGGAAACTACATTGAACCTTCATTTCTAGTAGACGAGGTGTAACAAGTGGCATATCAAACAAAACACATTTACGTAACCGCACGGTTTGTGAGATTGCACATTCAGAAACCAGTAAGGGAAATTGTAAGGGACATGTCAACCTACTTTTACGTTCGTTTCCTTTGGCAAGATTTATATAGCCAAATTAATCACAATCAAATCACGCACGAGCATGAATGGTACTCTTTCTTCACACCGTATGTGCAACTGCAATCCACTAATGGTTACTCCAAGTTCAAATTTTTATTTTATTACCTTGTATAGGCATTAAGCATGTTTAATTCCGACAAAATTAACCTTTGTCTTACCCATGTTGTATAATTTAAAACCAAAAATAGGATTACTACCCTACTTGTACTCCAACAAATGAAAGCAGATGCCCGAAACTGTAGTAGCCAGGACCGTTACGATAAGAATTACCCCCAGAAGACGAACTCTGCCTTTAACAAGAGATCTAAACGAATTCTGTACAGGGCCAGTCTCACTGGCCTGAGAAAATACCAGCTGACCATCACATTGGAAAATAGATTGATTTTTAGTAGACGAAGGGCACAAGGTGTATATTGCTCATACAAAACCCCAATTCTGCCATAAAACGATGTAAATGAAGGTTACCAATATTAAACGATCAATTTACGTAACCACACGGTTTGTGAGGTTGAACGTTCAGAAACTGAATACACCAATGTAGGATATAGCAGATGGATATCAGGTAGTCATCAGCAGTATACGAGATACCAAGAAAGATGAAATTATAAAATAGAAACAAATACGATTTCTTTGGATCGAATTAGGAGAAGATAAGAGAATTCGTACCAAATAGACTTCAAGATTAGCAATTTGCTATTTCATCATTCAACTCTCAGACCAGCGCACCAACAAGAACAAACTAAACGTAAATAATTCGCTACATTTAATAATGAATATGTAAACAAATTGTTTAAAATACAGTCGCCATTTTTGTGTGTTTACTTGAACCGACTAAAGCAATTGTCGAAATTTCACGGAATCCTCATTCAATTTTTTTTACACAGTTGGTAATGGAAATTTGATAGATTCGTTTGGGTATAACAGTCTACATGCCAAATTAAATAGCACATAAAAATGATAAGGCTTTAAATAAGATTACATTAAAGACACATGCAGAAGAGAACATCAGTTAATATCCCGTGTGTTTCTGGGTTAGAATAGCCCCACTGTAGTTCCCGCATGTCGTATAAGCAACTAAAATGGTCACCCAGTGTCCAGGGGTATAACCAGGTGGGATGAAGTTGGACTTCTCCCTCTGGTTATACCACGTCTTTGTACTGCAAGGTCAAGCACAAAAAGCTGCATTTTTTGCCCTTTATGACGACACGTCGGTTTAAGACACGGGTTCAAGAACATATGGACAATGTTGCTGTCGACCAAGTGGCATAAGAAACAACAGTTTATGAACAAAAGTTTCATCAAAACGTTGTTATTTTTTAAAAGAGATCTTTGAAGGATATTATGGTACAAAATATATGAATAGTTACACAGACAAGAATGCTGAATTTCAGATAGCATTATGAAATGAATTATTTTCAATTTAGAAATGTAGTATAGGTGTTACTTATGAATCAATGGATAAAACTAAGAGGGTTCGAATAGCAGTTATAGCATTTTCACTGAAAAAAAGCTGTAGGAAAGATGATTGATCACTAAATTTGTTTAATTTCTGGCTATTTGCATATGGTGAAGAACCGAAAGCTTTAAGATCTATAAAGATCTCAAAATACTTCTGGAATATTCGATAAAAATATGCCATACAGTTAAACAGAAAGCAAATACTCATTTAATAAAATGTCAATCTTTGTTTTCTTCTAGTACCATTTCCTCTTGTATTCGCTGTATATTCTATTGGATCGGCAAGAAAGTACTTCCGGTGTTCACCATTCAAAAGCATTGTGAAAAACAGAAATTACTTCCTTGCCGGCCCAGTATTTTACTTCTATTTGAAGGCTTACTTCTCTTTGCATTGCGAAATAAATTCATCGTTTGGTTGGTTGACGAAATTCAAAATACCAACGAAAAGTTGCTTAATCGTTGTACATTATACGAGTATAGAAGACCAAATCGATGCCGTACAGCATCCGATTCCAACAACAATCAAAGGCAGAATACAAGTTTGAAAATACGTTTTAACTTGCACCCTAAATGGCTTAAGAAAATGCTTCAAATGCAGTACTCGAACTTTTCTTATGTCCAAATCGGTGCATGCATATCAACTGCACCTCTAGCAGTCTCGGCTCATTAAAAATCAAAGATTGATAGCTCGTGTCAGAATTTTCCACCCGAACATTTTTACATTTCGAACATTTTCTACAATGTGCAGTTTCTGAAAAACAAAACGTGGTTGATGTTCATCAACAGCATGTAGCAATGGCAGAGATTAATCCCCGAATTGCAGTTAATTATCAAGTATCCAAAAATCAGTAAATGTTCATTATAAATGAAACCAATCGCTTGACAACTTTCCCTGGTGATCAACAAATAAATTTCAGGCCGCCGAGGCCTGAAGTACCTAGTTGCTGACGCCCGGTAATACAGGTTTTGGGTTCGAGTCCCGGCGGTGCCATGGATGTTTGTTAGTGGCTCGGAATTCCCTTTAAGCCGTAGGTCCGAGTCTAATAGGATAGTAGAGTGTAGCGGGGGTATTGTTACTCCGCGTCCGTAGCTTATCTTCAAGCTACACACATCTCCTGGTAGAGCCAAGCGAGTAACGCCGGTGCAGCGCTTTCCTTAAGGCATCCAAAACAACCGTCTTAAGTGAGTGTTTGCCAGTTGCATTAAAACAAGATTTTTGAATAGCATTTTATAGTCCAAAATATCCCGATTCGTAGCCTCTCAAAATTAGCTCTTCATCATCGTTCGTATCCTTGAACCACTTTCAGTTATTCTAATTATTTTTTAAAATTTTCTTTCACGAGCTATTGGCATCAAATGTCTAAGTGTTTGTCAGCTGAATTAGAACAAAAAAATTTCAGGGTGCCAGAAAATAGCAATTTACTACTTTGAGCTAGTTTCAATGTAGAATCTTACTTTTTGATAATGAATATCCAGCAATTTGGCCGAAATAAAAAAATTATCTGTAGTCTCACTATAAATTATAATGGAAACTTTAATACAAGTACCAATATCTTAGGAATCACAGGCTTCTGGTTCGAATCCTGGTGGTGGAATGAATATTTGTTAATGGTTCAGGATCCAGAAAAACTGTAGGTCCCGATCCAATTAGACCAAAATGTGCACAAAATGACCATAGAGCGACAAATCAAACCAATCAACACTCGTACCACATTTAAAAATATTGACAATTTATCTGTACCGATAGAAATTTTTTTCCATTAAGATTATGCTTCAGGTTAAATATAACTAAATTTCACAAAATATTAAATTGAGTTTTAAAAAGAAAAACTCGATAGCGATTTTTTTTTACACTTTCGTTACAAAAGCTAAAAATTAATATATAATATTATAATTATTGAGCTTTCATCTAAATAAATAAAATGGACTGAAAATTCCTCATATTTCCAGTTGATTTTATACATTAATATTATTAAGAGTTTAGACGCCAAAAATAATGTCTGGCTGTACAACATCCATTCTATTCTGATTCTATGACTATTATTGAGAACAACATTTCAGATTGAAAAGTCCTTTTAAAAAACCATTTAAGTTCCAAATTAACCAAATGGTTTTTCTTCCTATACCGAAAATTGAAACCGTTATTAACATAGAATATGTCGCGATAGTACCAAGAATATTTCCATTTCGTAACATATGGAAAAGATGATAGATAATTCCAAACAAAGACATAACAGACAAGAATGGACCACTACATAAAATTAAGCATGTTTTTAACCTCCTACTGCATAATTGTATACATTAAATAAATTTTAAAATATTTCGGAAGTCTTTCACTGCGTTAAAGTAACGCTAACTGCACGCAATAAAATTGCTAGTTTGGTATGTTTTTAAAAACAGATGCAGATTTGCAGTGAAAACAGTTTTAAATTTTATCTTTAGTGCCATTGCCATTATATATTACAGATACTTTAATTTGCACTTAATATTAAGTAGTAATTAAATTTTAATATTTCAAATTTTAATTTATTGTAATTAGCTTTTAATTTCTAAATTCCTTTCAGGGCCTTTAAATTGGTAGAAGAATGTCTCTTTTACGATTTTTAGAAGATTTAAAAGGATAAGAATCTGACAAAATATTAAATAACATTTAAAGTTTTAACGATCTTTAATTATTGATACAATGTAATTGCAAATTTGTTTCATACAAATGAAAGAAAAAAAAATCATTTAAGAGACTTTGTGAAAAATCTGCTTCTCTTCATAAGTCACATTGGAATTTCAAAATTGGAGTCTAAAAATTTCGATTATTAGAGGGCAGTTTTTAAAGTCTAATATTATGCAAAACTCCTAGAATCCTCACTTTATAAAATGAAACAAAGTAGAGAAACTATATTTCCTTATCATAAAATAAGTATTTTTAAGCTTCAAATATTTCCAGCTGAAGAGTTCTTTGAGGCACTAAAATTATACGAATACTTTTAAATAAAGTCGGTATATGTTGCAAAGTAAACTCATCAAAGTCCACCGTAACAATTTATCGATTCAAATGCATTACCCTGAAGCTAAAAATTAATATACATTTCAGTATTCACAATATTTGCCATCACTATATTAATTATAAGTAACTCGGGTCGCTAACCTTTTAACATCCGATTTCTAGGCATTTACAGTTGAATGAGGAATTGAATTCACTGCTAATGAAATAAAATATATTAAAACACTTAATGCAATAAAATAGGTTATTTTTACACTTTTCTTGCTTTCTGAAAAATGCATTGCTTGGGAACTAGCGATTGTCAAGTAAAATAGAAAAGTCGAAACCCAATTCAGAATACATTTACCATAAAAGAAATTTTCTAAATGCATCGCATTTGTGAGGAATTTTCCCAATTGATTTAAGACGGTCCTTAATAGAACGATGCAGATCAAAAGGAGTGAAAATTGGATTGGAAGTAAATTTCAATTTTCGACTGCGATTCGATGAATTACTTTTTGAACGGTTTCTTTTCAATAATTTTTATTTGTTCAAAATTAGAAAATATATTTTTAAAAACTGAAGAGTCTTAATGCTTTTAAATTTAAGAATTACTTAAAAATTTATTCTATTGCTATATTTTTTTTTAAATTATTCAATAATCTAAAATTGTTTGTTCGAAAAAGAAATTGCTATTTTCAATATCGTAAAACAACCAAGAAGGTAAATTTTAAACATTTAAAAATACAGCAAATATGAATCAAAAGTAAAAATATTAAAATTAAAAAAATATGCATCACAGCTACTTACATTCCATTGATTTGAGCAAATCTGGATCCAGAATATTATCTTCGTAGAAAACTGGAGTTTTAAATAATGTTTTCTTTAATACTGTAGAATAAATACATAAAATACCTCCCGGAAGATAATTCAGTAAACAAGTTTCTTCCCTGGAAAAAGAGACTTTTACACGTGCACCGCATTGTTGTAAGCTACTAATGATGTCCGTCTTCCTCGTCAGGTAAAGCCACAAACTATTTACATTTAACCTGCACTGCACTCGATTTTATATCTTAATTCTGACAACTTTACCAAGATTAAGTTTTGTTGGCTGCTAGAGTTCTTATGGTGAATTCCGCTGTAGTTTGATGTAGGAAAAAAAATGGAAATTTCTCAGTAATTTGTGACTTAATATTAACTTCAAAATACAGATAAGTCGACTGTTTAGAACTAATTTTAATGTTATTGAAGATCAAAACTGGAGGTCTATGGCCAAGAGAAAAAGACCCTGGCTGGATCTTTTAAAAAGGCCATGGCCCACAACGGGCTGTCGAGCCAGTTTTGATGCTGATGAAAAAAAAAAAAAACCGCAAGAAGTCACCATATAGTCTTTCTATACATATTTAAAGCTGCTATATCTTGAAGATAAATCTGCCTCAATTTAAAAGAGATGATCTTGAATCCCAACAAAGGATGGATGTCTAGAATGTACCTTGCAGAATATCGAGATTTACATTTCACAATCTAAAGCGTATTAGAAGGAAGCACCAATAAGATTGCATTGGCAATGAAATAAAAGTTCCACTTCTTTAACTTGAATATCTGCCTACAAAAATTATTCATAGAATGAAGTCATGAATATCTGCCAGTAAATGGACGGCCACAGGGGGGTTAAGCCAGTGAAGATAATCAGGAAGTTAATAAAAATGGAACATTGACTTCATCTTCATTTGGCTTGAGTAGGTACTTTGAAATTTAGGTTCGCACATCTTTATCTCTTGCTTTATCTAAATTTATTCAAATGTTACATAATAAAAAAACACTGTGGTGAAGAACGATAAATCACAATCAAACACCTGAAAATCAAAAACGTTCGTAAATCCATGAATGTCATTATACCATATCATCCTAAACTAGTCTGAATGGAAAAACTGCATTCTATTCCACTGTCTTGAGTTGACTTTATATTGAGATTTAAGTTCGCCAATTGGCTACTTTGTCTCGAATTATCCAATTGCGGGTTTATATTCAAGCGGTTTTCGCCAACATAACATAAATGCATTAAAAGATTGGTAGTTGCCAACAAATATGAAAAACTCTCATTAAAAATATAATAAAATTGCGCTTGTGGTGTCATGGCGATTAGAAGATTGTACTTTCAAACTGGGGAAACTTGAAATCAATTGAAACTGAACAACAGTTCCAGAGTCAACGCTGGATAAAGTTTAAATTACTGTCGAGTTCAATATCTTTTTAAAAACGAAGTTGGAAATACAACATTAAAGCTAAAAATTCTCACAGTATGCTTGATAGGTATGAATAAAAAGGAGAACTGCCTATACTTTACTTCAAAAAGCCTTATGGCCATTTGGCTACGCTCTGATCTTTGTTACACAAATTTCAGATTCGAATACTGGTGGTAGCATGATGTTCATAAGTGGTGCGGAATCCTAGTTAAATTGTAGTTCCAGCTCTAATTAGCCCAAAGTGGGCACAAAATGGCCGTAGAGGAGCAAACAAAACCAAACCAAACTTCAAAGCCGTAATGATGTTACTGCCAATTGCGGGGGGTGACTTACGGAATAACGTCGTCGCAGTGAAGTGTTAATTCCTTCACATTATAATGAAAATTTTTTTTTGTTCAAATGCAGCTGGCAAACACAGACAATTGTCTTCAATGCCTTAAGGCAAGCACTGCATCGACGTTACTCACTTACACTACCCAGGAAGTGCGTGAAGCTTGAAGATAAGCTACGGACGTGTAGTAACAACACGTCCGAAACGATCTACGATCCTGTTAGACCGGGACCTACGGTTTAAAGTGGATTCCGAACCACTACAATCATCCATGGCACCGGCGGACTCGAACCCGAAACCAGTGGTACCTAGCGCCACCTCGGACATTCAGGCAACTGCATTATAATGAAACTATTGGCTTGAATATTACTCTGTTTTGTTCGATGAAGGGAGCATAGGGCGCAAATTAACCGTGGATTATTGTTCCAAAATCGCGGTAATGATTTAAAATGATACATGATACACCCTAAGAAATGCTGTATCTGTTGTGCATCTGTAGATCACAGGCAAATGATCTTAAATCAATAATCTAGTAAATATCTGTCCGATTTCAAGGATCCAAATATAAATCTATTAAATACCTTTTCATTGCAAGAGTGAATAAAATAAGTTAATATCTGCATTATTGAAGGCGCTGTAGTACATTTATTTCTATATGCCTTTCTGTTAAACTCAATAATATAACTATTCAAAATGCCTTCGAAATTAACGTCTTTCGTATTTGGTGTATCAGGACAATTTTCAATAATTTTTTAGAATTTTTTAAAGGGATAAAGATTCAAATTCGTTAATTTTTTCAATACAGTAACGAACATCAAGTACAAACCGATTATTGAGGATTAACTGTAAAATAGAACTTCTTTTTAAGAGTAAAAAATACGATGTATTCTGTATCATTGAAATCAGCATCATTTCTATTCCGAAGTCTAGAATAAAGAGACTTTTGGCAAAAGCTAAATGAAACACGCTTTTCAGTTTACTATATACTCTGATAAGCTACCGACGGCCTGATGGCCAAATGGTCTGTGTAACGCTCTGGTCGTTGGTACACTAGGTTTCAGGTTCGAATCATGGCGGTGGTATGAATGGTTGTTAGTGGTTTGGAATCCCCATTAAAATGTAGGTCCCTGTCTAATTAATGTGCGCCGAAAAATGACCGTTGAGCGGCAAACCTATCTTTGAGTCAATGTTTACAATACTTGCTCAAAACTATTCAATGTTTACGACAATTGCTCAAAAAGTAAAAACAAGTATAGAATATGTTTTTTAATAGTTATTTTTTCATTAAAAATGATATAACTATAATATCTATTTTTGCATACGTTGACGAGTGGTACAACTTACTAAAAACAATAAAAATATTTTTGTATAGCAATGTAGGCTATGAAATAAATAGTTGAGGAACGAACACAATTTTTTGCACCAAAATAAAGAGTTGTTTTCTTTAAATGAATAAATATGTCTTTATAATAAGATTTTAATTAAGAAAAGAACAATTGCATGAACAAATTGTTTGTTAATGTACTGTTTATGTAAAATTTATTTCAAATCAATAAAATGGTGTTTTCCACTGTTTAAAATTTACTTCACAAAAAAAGGCGGCCTTACGACCAATTGGCTAACGCTCTGGTTTTGGTACCTCAGGTTTCAGGTTCGAATCTTGGTGGTGGCCTGTGTGTTTGTGAGTGGTTCGGAATCCACGTTAAACTATAGGCCTAAAGTGTGTACAAAATGACCGTAGAGCAACAGCCAAACCAAATCTTTAAACTGCATATCTTTGACAAAAACAAATCGTTAAAATTAGCAATGGATTTTTGTAATGTGATATTTGCTGATAAGGCTAGAAGGGCATGCAAGGGCAGAGCAAATGTAATGAATTTTTGTAGATTTTAATCAAAAAATTTTGTGAGTTCCATTCCCAAACTTAGTATCAAGAGGTTTATAGATAAAAACTAAATGAAAAATAAAAATAATATATAATGCCTGCAATAAACTATAATATACAAAAATTAAATAATATATAAAGCCAGATTCGCATAATATAATTTTTTATAGTATATAATACCAGATCTGTGTAATATAGAAACCATAATTTTCTTTAATGTATAATACCAGATCATGTAACATAAAAACTGTAATTTTTGAAGATAGTTAAAAAATGAAGTAAACTTTTGTAAAGTGTTTTGCTCTCTCCAAAATAAATGATATCCAAATATAAATTAGAACATTCTTTTAAATATATTTTTCTCTTCCAAACAAACTTTTAGTTTTAAGAAATAATATAGCGCTGCCAAAAATTTTAAAACTTTAACCATTAAGATCGACAATCGATCAAGATTCCTCATACGCAGAATCAAAGTCTTCATGTATCGACCAACAGGCAAATCCCCATTGATGTTTTGAATATTGAAAAGATCAAAGTGCTTCGGATTAAGGCACCCGTAAGGTGACAGGGATATAGGCAAAGATAGTGTCATAAACAGAGTATTAGAGATAGTGTCGCAATCTGTCTTCAAAATCTCGCATTCATTTTTGAAGGTGTCATAACTGAAAAGAAACTATTTCTCTGATGGATAGTTTCTTAAAATAAAACTGGATCGTTAGCATCACAGAGATGAAATGTTAAAAATAATTTTAAATTTAAAAAAAAACTAAAAACAAAAAAGGTCAAAACTCGATATTTATTAGATATTTCGCCCTATCTTATTTCTTTTATAAAAAGCTTAGCTTTATTAGTTATTAGAGAGTTTTTGCGTAACGTTTTTTTTTATCGACCGATATTTTTCTTCCTACCGCGCATGCTCATATGGAACATTGCACCTATTACGCATGCGTATCTGTAATACTACACTACTGAACTATTCCTATGAGTATGCGCTAGGAAGAAAAAAAAAATATCGGACGATAAAAAAACGTTATGCAAAAACTCTCTTTTAACAGAAATCTTATAATATAAATGGTAGAGACGACTTGAAAAAAATTGAAATTGCTAATTTGTTAGTTGAGCTTTTGGATGAGTGACGGTAGTTACAACAGCGATGCGAAGGTAACTACAAATAAAATGTTTTTAAAAAACTGTTTTAGTAATAAATCATTGTAACCAACTCATAATAATTCTTCTTCTTCATTGGCTCAATAGCCCCATAATGGGCCAAGTCTATCTGGCAACTGGTAGATTTTTGAGACAGGAGATGTTTTCTTTATACGAGGTTGTGGTGTCAGCACTACACTGAACCCTCTACAATCATTATACGGGGACCTATAGTGGTTCGGAATCCACTTTAAACAACAAACATCCATGGCACCGCCGGGATTCATACCCGAAACCTGTGGCACCAAGGGCTAGACACTCGGATATCAGGCCTTATAATAATTCATTTATATTAAATATTTGTTAGTAATTAAATATTATACAAATATATTGCATTTTGTCATTTTTTGTTTCGTTTTTTTGCACCTCACGCCCCAGCGCGTAAATTGCCATTTAGGAAATATTTTCACTTCTATTGCCTATCACGAACTGGCACATAGTAAAAAATATTCTCTCTCAAGAAAGGTCTAAATATTACTTAGTAATCATTGTGACACAGGTAATCATGCTTTATTAATCTTATAACGAATATGATTGAAAAGTTGAAAATCGTCTAATGGGGAAAACCCCAATTTCTGTAGTAGGGCAATAACTATTAACACATCTTTACGTGATATGCAGCGAAAAGTGTTAAAATAATCCCATCTTGACGACACTTTGATTGCAAATCATCTTTTGCACCATTACGCCAAAAATAAATTTGAATTAATTTATTCAGAGACAAATATTTTTAGGTGAAAAAAAAAAAGTTTATTAAAAAAAAAAAACAGACGGAATCAATCTATTTAGATATGAATACACCCATTTAAATGAAATAATTTAATTCAAACAAAAACAAGTAATATAAAAATTTTTTTTTTTAAAGTCAATTCCTACTTTTTTTTTTTTCACTCTATTGTAGAAAGTCCTTTATAAATTATTTTCATTCATTTTTTAAGTTTATCTTGCCCCATCTATTGGTAGATATATGCAACTCAAATCTAAAAAAAACCTAAAAATTAATTAATTAAATTGAATTAATGAATTAATATTTGAAAAAAAACTGTATTAACATCAAATGCCATCCAAGTTAAAAAAAAAAAAAAAAATGCATTCGAAGTTGAGTGGATGAATAAAAGTATTTTATGAACGATTGAAAATTTGAATAAGATATATATAGGGAGAGTGTAAGCTAATAGAAGGAATTGAAAAAACGAATAAATCTATTTAGATATGAATACATTTTTTATATGAAAAGAATTTTATTCAAACAAAGAAAAAAGACAAAATTTCATCTATTTTGAAACAAATACTTTTGAATAACTTAACAACTATTTAAATATGTTTGCTTGTATATGATGAATAACAAATCAATCGGAAAAGATAAAACCTACTTGTGTGTAAAATACAAATGAAGTTTCTTGGAGAATAATTAAATGGATGCACCTATAGATTATGGACAAAGGACAGCCCTCACTCTGTTAATCATTATCTCCTCTCATTGTAACTTGGTAAAACACATTGTATGTTGACTTAATGGTCGGCTTTGTCACTGCAAGTAAAAATCCCTTTGAGTCATCGATTTGACTGACAAAATTGATTCGACTCGTGACACATAGCAATTTGGGTTTAATCGGACAGACAAAAGAACAATAAAAACATCTCTTCTGGGTTAAAGCGTTTAAGAAACTACAAACCTTTCTAGTTTCTGCGACTTAGAGCAGGATAGCTCAGTGTTGACACAGAAAAACAATAAATATCACTCGTCATCTTAAACTTTAATAAAAACTTCTGTGTTTATAAAACTTCGGATGCTCAATTCAAAAATTAATTATTTTGAGACTGGTTAATGGTCTGAAAATTTATGAACGTTTAAAACTTATGCCAAAACCCTTTTTATGATTTCATTTTGAATTAAATTTGCATATAAATATTTGTAGTTAATTCCAAGTTAGACCTTAATCTTTCAAATTTTTTTGTTTATAAGAAAAATTATCTTTTATTTAAACGCAGTGGTTTGGAATCAACTTTAAACAGTAGGTCCCGGTCTTGTATGACTGTAGAGCTTTGAGCGTAAGGCTCACAACCCTATCCTGTAAAATGAAAGTATCTCCCGTTTCGAAATCTGCCAGTAGATAGACGATCATGGTCCAACATGGACTGTAGTGCCAGGAAGTTAGTTAATAAATCTGCTATATTGGACTAACGCTCAGGGCCTCGGTATCACAGGTTTCGGGTTCGAGTCCAGGTGTGCCATGGATGTTTGTAGTGATTCGAATCCCCTTTAAGCAGTTGATACCGGTCTAATTTGACTGTAGGGAGTCAGGTGTAGGGCTGACAACTGTACCCCCCGTAAAAGAAAACATCTGCTATCTTGAAATCTGCCTGTAAGCAGACGGCCTTGGCCCACTATGGAGATGTTGCGCCGATGGTGATGGTGATGATGATGATGATTTTATTTAAACGTAGTTTTAAATGAAAAATATATAGGATTCTTTTCAAATATATAGGATCATTTTCAAATATATCAAATATATATAATAATATATTTCAAATATATATATCAAATATAATTCAAATATTTCAAATATACATATAATTATATATATATATATATAATTATATCAAATATATATATTTCAAATATATTTCAATATATTTTCAAATATAAATATAAATTTCTTTTCAAATATATATATATATAATATATAAATATATCTTTTCAAATATATAAATATATATTCTTTTCAAATATATTAATTCAAATATAATATTCCATTTCATTAAGCAGACGCCCATTACTTTAAACATTCGATAGTATTTTATTCACGAAGACAATACACCGGCACAAACAAGCATATGTCAGACATTTACTTAGAGAAGACATATTTCAGGAGCATTGCGATCGTACGTCAGTTTAAGCGCAATCGTAACTGATCACTGATGGCGTAACTGTTCATGTGCGATAATACATGTAATAAAGTTTTATTACCACTTTTCAATCCTATTCGGTATAAAAAAAGTAAGTCGTTTTCAGGGAAAAACTCATTTCTGAAGCGGGACAACTATCAACACAACCTCACAGTTTAAATTTTATTATCGCCATCTCTGATTGGCTTCATCTCTGGATGGCGCTAGTAGTCCCAGCAGTTACAGTTAATTCCGTCAGATTTGGTTTGTTACAAATTTTATTAGAATTTCTCCTCAGATTATGCGCTTTATTTTAGGGTTAAAAAAATGAGTGAATTAGTGTGAATTAAACAGTGAATTTCTTTTGTGAATAGTGAATTTCCTTTAATTTTTTCGAGTTGATGGAATTCATGGAATTAATTTTATAAATTATTTGAGAAATATATATGCAAGGTCATTATAATTAAAGTCCTTCTTTCAAAATGTTGTAAAAAGAACCACTCTTCACAATGAGTTCAAATTTGAACTGAAGATGCTTGAAGAAGGGGGAAACGGTACGACATCAAAAAGTCCCAAAAATAGTTCCACAGATTTTTTTCCATCCATCATTTCCTTGGATGTATTTTTTCCATCAAAAAAAACCGAAACAATCAAGCACATTGAGCACTACAGTTGGTTTAATGTGTAACTCATACCAAATACGTTACCATTTCAATTCAAAATATCACTGGAAGCCGAAATCACTTTCTTTAGGCCGCTTGCAGAGCATTAATGCACTTTGAGCATTTTTGATGCCGTAACATTTCCCCTTCTTCAAGTATCTTCAGTTAAAAGTTGATCTCATTGTGACGAGTGGTTCTTTTTTTTTTACAGCAATTTGAAAGTAGGGTAAGTTATAATCACCCTGTACATAAAAACAAAATTTTGTAATTAATCTTTCTATTTATTAGCTTAAAGAAAGTTTTCTAGGAGGGCGCTTAGTAATTTTTTTTTCCTGAAATGGTGATTGTAGCGCAAATAAATCAGGGAACCACAGACCTACAGATTTATATTTTTATTTTACCTTGGTTTTGAACTGTAGAAAATTGAGCACCATTCAGAAATAAAGGAATAATTTATGTTATACATTACTAAATTAGTAGTATGAATACACCATATATTTCCTGTAAACATGGATGCAGATAATCGGCATATTTTACTGTAGTCACTATAATTTATGCAGTTCACACTAGAATTAAAGTTGTTTGGCTAGTTTTTGTGTGTATGGCAAAAGGCCAGATTTTGCCATGTTGCGCTAAACAACAGTGTTTTTTTTTAAATGCTGGTAAAATGGAATGGTTAAAAGACGAAAAAATGTAATTGAGAACAGGTAAAATATAGTACCAAGTAAAATCTGAAAAATAATGAATTAAAATTTTCATATAAAACCGATTAAAATTTTTGCTGTTAATTATTGTCAATTAAATAGCAAGTAAAATACACTACGAAATCAAGATAAAATGGTACAACAAACAAATTTCATATAAAAGACATAAAACCAATTTTAAAAACAAACAGCATGGGGAGCATCTCCCCAAAGTAAGATACACGTGACCGAAAAGGTTGAGTCGGATTCTATTGAATCTTGGGCATTCGATTAGTATATGCTTGATGGAAAAAAACAGTGTCACATCTAGAATTAAGGCGATACCGGTTGATATATAGAACCATTTAGAACCATAAAAGTTAGAAAATGAATAGTATACAAAAATAAAGAAATCTTTCTACATATGCTGCTATTGGAAATTAATGCTAAATTATGAATAGAAAGATTCAATTTATTTTCGGTATATTTTTTAGTTATTTTTGATGAATGAGACTCAGTTCACTGACATAGTTTTCAGAATTCCCATTTCTATAACATAATTCCCCTATACAATTTAAACTTTATATTTTCTTAATTCTGATTGTGCAGCCCAGTCTAAAATAGATTATTTTGAAGGGATATTATTACGTTAAATGAAAATGCTATCGATTTGAGTACTTTTTCTTCTTACGATGAATCTTCTGTATTAGTTATCCAACAAATTTTATTTATTTTTCTCAATTAAAATCATTATAATTTAAAAACATAGAATACATATATACATATTAAGAGTTATAATCTAATCTCTTCCCGTGCTAGAAAAATAATAGCTAATAATAGTAAAAAAAAAACTACAAGAAAAAATTTCTTAAAATTGAAGTTTCTGCCAAAGAATAAAAATAACAAGTGAAGAAAAGAACTATAAAATATTTTTAGTTTTATTTTCAACTTATATCTTTTAAAAATTTACAATAAATTAATAGAGTCGTATATCACTATCTTACAATTAGTTATTTGATACATTCGCTCAATAACTTTTCCATTGAAATGGCAGAAATGAAACGAAAAAAAAACAGAATGAACGCACAAGAAGAAACCACTTTCAGGTTTCCCTGAATCATTTATGGACAGGCAAGGAATTATGGGATACCCAAAAGAATTCGAAATCTTTCCATGATAAAAAAAAAATGCCCAGATAACCCTGTACCAGCAAAATTTTGTGATATTTATCAAGCTTTTCCTGGATTAGTATCGTGTATGCGAGGCATTTTTTTGTTAGATCTGTCTGGTCCACACCGGTACCTTTCCGCGAAAAGTAAACCCTAGTCCATATTTCCGGAACAGGTTTTATTATATCGTGAGAAATGGAAGCGCTCTCATTTATCTTCTGTTGGTTAGTTCTTCCCACATGATGAAAAGAAAATCTATAAAGGAATTGAATTTTATAGCATTAGCGATATGTACCAATATTTAACAGAAATAGTGTAGCATTTTTTTCTCACAAGAAGAGTTTTGGCATTTGTTATTTCCACGAGAGAAATGTAGTATATAACAAACTCATCATTCAAATTTGACAGCAAGGAGCAGTATTGTGGTTAGTTATATCACATGCAATTAGTGTTTTGTACTAATGAGAACAAAACTGTCACTCAAATCTGAGTATAACAGATATTCAGTATCAGATAATAAAACTCATAAAATTAATGATTGCCTTTGTGCGACTTTCACTGGTCGAAACAACTACAGAATGAATATGAACTATACCATGAGTTGTTCCATGGTGATTGGTGATCTAGACCATGAACTGAGAAAAGTCTGCTCAAAAATAGAAGTGAGGGAAGCTGACTCCCCCATTGATGGATTGTCTTAAAGGAGATTTTTGGTGAAGAAGGAAGGGAGAGAGTTCTTACCCGACGAGTCGACAAAGGGTGTTTTTCTTTTTTTCTCTGAAGTGACTGAATAGACCTGATTTTCCACCTGTTTACAAAGTAGGCCTTGTGGCTTCTTTATCTCTTTTTTGTGGATGGTGGGGATTGCACCAGATCGATCAATACCATAAAAATAGAGCACTTGGCAATATTTCCAATATTTTGAAGCATGAAAAATATTTTTTCAAAAAAAGACCAATCCACAATTCACATACTTAATATAAAACCAGAAGTATTTTCTTATAAATAAAAGAAGAAAAAATTAACTGCGGTTAAAATTCAACTATAGATATTCTTTTTTTTTTAGTTTTTATAGAAAATCTGACGGTAAATACTATAATTTAAGTATGCATTCGTTCGATAACTAAAAATAACGTTTTACCTGAAGCTGAGATGAAAGATAAAATAAATAAAAAAAAAGAAGTGAATAGTAATTATTATAAAATTTAATCACTTAAAAATATTTACAGAGATTATTTTCTTGGAATTATTTTTATTGATGTTCGTATTTTTACCTTTTTTATGGCTTCGGATATTTTAACCCTTTTAAAATTCTATTTGGTTTGCATTCACTGATACATTCTTTTGTATTATAGCTTAGATTTTGTTCAAACCTTTTTAATTTCAAAAGCATCGTTCTTTTAGATAGTCTCTTTTCACATTTTTGCTTTTTCAATTTGATTAGGAAGTGCAATTTCAGTTACAAAAGTTATTCACCTTTAAATTTAAAATAATTAGAGTATAACATTCATTTGATTTTAATGAAAGCCCCAGTATGAAAATATTAAAAGGTGCGAAATTTCAGCGTCACACTGTTATAGCATTTCGTTCCCCAGAGCGAAGGAATGTATATTTCTTCAACAAGTGCATAATAACAACCTGTCAAGCACTCAATCGCGCAGCAGATAATCAGTGTTGTCATATTATGTATGTCGATAATTACGTCGCAAGTGAAGTGATTGTCTGTTTGACCTTATCTAAAGGAGTCGACACAATTACAGATATGGTAAAACTCCATATTGCTATGGCATGGAGGTTGTTGCATCAGCATTGGTTGCATGGATAGATCGGAGGGTGAGGGGAATGCTCAAGTTCCTGCAGGGAAGTGAGGCTGATCCACTTTTCCTCTACAGTATGACTGGTTTTTCATAAGGGGTATTTGGAGAGAAAAGAAGAAAAAATTGGCTGAGCAGAGTCTAACTAGGAGAATATTTTTCTTTTTTTTTTAGTATGATTAACATAAGCACGAGGCGGAAGATCTCTGACTGTTTCTAGGAAGTGAAACTATTGGTTTTCTGTACATCACGTATATACAGCTGTATTTACAAAATTTTTTGTAGGGAGGCAGGCGTCTGATTGAAGAAAAGAGTATTGATAAAATATAAGTTTGCAGTTCTTCCTTATTTTTGTCTATAGATTACATGTCTCTGATTTCAGTTAGAAAACAATAAGGTGCAGTTTGGGGATCAGAAAAAAATGGTTTAACATCAAAATTCATAAAAGTATAACTTCATCATTCAAAGTGAATTAATATTTTAAGAAAAAATAATTTCCCTAGTTGTAGAAAAAAAAAGTGATACACTGTTCAGAAATTTAAGACGTGACTAACCCTAAATTAGCCAAATGAATGGTTTCAGATATTGGTGGAATGGGAAGTGGTAATTATGTGAGAATGCAAGGCGTTTTTAATGAAGTGGTGATTATAACTCGTTTCGCCAATCTTCAATTTGTTTTTCAAATGTGAAGCTTCTTAATTTTAGTTTAGTGTGTTAAAAGAGGAAAAAAAGACTATTTTGCCTTTAATGTTTTAATGCCCTCTCAGACTTTATAAAAACTAACTAAAAATATTAGAAATTTTAAATTGTTTGAACCTACTTCAAACAAGAGTATAAAATTTAAATATTAATATATGCAGGGCGATTTAACAAATCATGGAATAAATGTTGAGGGGCTGAAACCGGTTTACTAATGAATTTTTGTAAGAGAGTGGCATGACAAGAAATGGCGGGTTGAGGAATAAAGAACATTGAGACAAAAAAGAGCCCAAGATACAATAAAGACACTGGAAAGAAAAAATACAGTTTATTTATAAAATCTTACAAGCATGATTCAAATTTACAATAAATGATCAAAATTGCTACCAGACCAGCAATACATGTAGTTTTTTCCCTAATGCACCTGGTAAACACGACATCTTTCTTGGATGCCTGAGAGGCAAGCGCTGCACACAGACGTTACTCACTTTCATTAACCAGGGAACGTGTAACTTGAAGATAAGCCACGCACGCGGGTATCAATGCCCCCGCAACGCTCTACGTCCCTATTAGGACCGGGACCTACGGTTTAAAATATTGTTCCGTAATACTACAACATCTATTGCACCACCGGGACTCTAACCCTCGGTACCAAGCGACAGAGCGCTAACCACTCGGCCATTCAGGGACATGAATGGTAGTAAGGAGTGATTGCCGAATAGATGCCAGGCATTCGCAGCCACAATGGATTGTCGAGCAACGACATCTTAAACTGAGTCAAGTGGAGTTTCATAAATGAAAACACAGTTGCAGACACGGAATAAGAATAAAATAGAGTGCTCATCGGTGTTGTCATCAGAGGACTCCAGACACGTCACGTGACTGGAGTCAGTTGGAATTTTGTCCTGACTGGCTGCTGCAAAAATACGTTTTAAAAGTGTGTTCGTCCCCTCAACTTTCTTCGACCCTATATTCTTACATTTTTAGCGCGTCAATAACTTTCTGTGAGAAGCTAAAGGGAAGGAAATTTTGAGGGCGTGGTACAACCATTAAATCATTCCGTAAATTTTTAACTGCATTGTTTAATAACTACGAAAAGCTTTGCTTTTGGTTTATAGAAATATTTGTCAACATACATTATTAAATTGAAGTTTCTAACTCCTTGCTTCATACTTCTACCGAAAGTTATTATTAAAAAATTGATGTATTTTTGATGTTATACAAAAGGTTCCTAAATGGTCCAAGGCTGTGTCTTCCTACTTTTGGAATTTTTGAGACAGATGTTTTTCTTTTACGGGGTAGGATTGACACGCCTTTCGCCCAACACTCTACAGTCTCATATTGGATGGGGACCCCATGGTTTTGAAGAGGAATTAGCACGTA